>MCJB01048686.1:0-237027 GCA_002018475.1 Nicotiana obtusifolia
TACCACGTCATTGCTCCCTTAGATAGTGTTTCTCCGAACTTTTTCAGCAGGACCGACTCGATCTCATCGTCTTCGAGATCGTTTCCTTTTATTGCGCAAGTGTAAGCCGTTACATGCTCGTTCGGATCCGAGGTCCCATTGTACTTTGGGATCTCGGGCATTCTGAACTTTTTCGGAATTGGCTTGGGAGCAGCACTGGACGGGAACGGTTTTTGTATGAATTTTTTGGCGTCCAGTCCTTTCAAAACCGGAGGTGCTCCCGGTATCTGATCCACCCTCGAGTTATACGTTTCGATCTTCTTCTCCCCCTTCTCGATTCGCTTAGTTAATTCATCTAGCATTTTAAGAACTGCGGGATTAGCCTCCGATCCGCTTTCATTCGGCTGCACTGAGACCGGTTCCGCAACTGTTGGTGCAGCCACCGGAGGAACATCATCTGTTCTGACCGGATCCTGGGTCCGGTTTTGCAGTTGGGCTATAGCTGCTTGCTGAGCTTGAAGCATGTCGAATATCATTTTTAAACTGATCGCTTCTTCTCCACTTTGTTGTATTCTCGGATTGTTTTCACCTCTGATGCTATGTGACGAGCCTGACGCTTGATCAGCGTTAAGCGCCACTTGAGAGTTGATGTCTACGGGCGTTTCCCGTTCGGGTATGATGTCATCTCTGATTTGATGGTTGGATTCGTTGTTGGTAGGGAGTGGCTGTGCCATTTTGACCTGATAACCTAAAAAAAAGAAGAAGATTTTTGCAAAGAGCAAGTGTAAAATTGTGTTTTTAGAGGATGTACCAAAAGTTTACTAATATCCTTAGCCCCACGGTGGGCGCCAAACTGTTTACCCTATAAATCGGATAACAATTGAATTTGTTCGTGACGTTAAGGATCCGCAAAACTGATTGATACTTTGAAACAAACGATTTAAATACTGGGAAAGAAAGATTTAACCGTTGATTCTGAAGGAGATAACAAAGAGCTGTCACAATGATAGTAGCAGTTGTTTTAGAATTAAAGAGAGAGTAATATTATTGATGATTCTCCGATGCCTCCAGTTATGAGTCAAAATTCCCTTTTATAGGTTACAATCACTATTTCAAATAAGGTAAATGGCGGATTATGAGATGAATCCCATAAAATCCGTAACAGAATCTCCCCAAATCGCGTTTGTGATGGTTGAAACGGTTGAAACAATTACTCTTGGCGATATATCCGGCGGTGAGCTAATTGTGCGTCTTGAGCCCGGTCTCCGATTCCATGACGCTTCCCCTTCCGGTCGAATCCCACTCCGATCAGGTCCCAGTCCGGTCAGGTCTTAGTCCGGTCAGGTCTTAGTCCGGTCAGGTCTTCTTTGTCTGTGAACCGGATGTCCGAGTAGTACTTTCTTTTAACTGGGTCGGCCCCGACCCGAATCCATGTAGAAATACTTTACCCAATACAAGATGCTATGCTTGTTTGTTAGATTAACTTTGATGAAACTTTATTTTTTTTCACGATGAAGCTTTATATTTACAGTATGATAATTGATAAATATATTTGATGGTGAAAGTGAAGGAAAGAAAGTGAAAATTAGTGTTACTTGTTCTTGTTTTGACTGTTGAAAAATTTCTTGTCATTCAAGCATGCATGTATTTTACAACTGAAACATCTTTTTAAGTTTTCGACTATATGGTTTAACAATATTCTAAATATCCTAAAAAATGGAAGAGGATTTCTTTAAAGTGCTAAGAGTTTTAGGTTTTTTCTAGGCACATTAAAATTAAAATGCAAAAATGAATATGATAAAAGAAAGTTCCATTCAATTAAAATTTTATTGATGAGCTTTGATGCAAAATTTTAGAATATCACTTTATTCCTAGGTGTATTGGATTTCAAATGATGTCATACAAAATATATAATATTCCTTGTGACATTAGACTATTTAAAAGATTTCAGTCTCGGATGTCATTCATCAAATTTGAAATAATGGTCTTGTGCGTTGTTTAAAAACTTACTATTATTCCTATACAAGCACTCATGAAGAAAAAGTAAATTCTCAATATTTTATTTTGTTCTAAAATGTTTGGGGGATTTTTTTTTTTTACAAAAACTTAGCTCATCAATATCTTGCATATTTTATAATGTTTCTTATTTGTTTGGAACAAACTCTCAAAGTTTGGTATTTGTTCGGAACAAACTTTCATTTGAAAATTGTTATTTTTTTCATTGTAAATTTAATATTACATCAAATGTAAATTTGTGTTCTACAACTTTCTTTCCAACAACTTACTTGGATTACTCAGGCACATAATTGGTAATATTTTTGCTTTTAATTAACTGATATATTAATATACTTACCAAAAAAATAATAGCTATCGGCATCACAAGATGTTAAATTATTTTAATTTATTATCTTTCTCAAATAAGAATGTTGATTATAATTCACGTAAAAAGAATAAAATATCTATATATATATATATATATATATTATTGTTATTGTTATTATACTTCTTCTGCTTTCTCTACCTAATCATGTTATGTTCAGTAGAAATGGCACTCAAAGTAAATTTAGTAAAATAACGTGTTCCTATTAACAAGTCACAAAATAGATCCAGGCAACTTCTTTTAATAATCATGTGAAAAAGTGAAAGGACTTCTTTGGACCAAATAAGAGCTAACATAATAATAATGGTCGATTAAATTGTGTTAACCCCAACAACACTTCAATGCACACGGAAGTTGAACTAACTTTTACTAGTAACACCATTGTAACGGAATCAGCCAATTATAATGTCACCCAAAAATATTTCAAATAATATTTTATCCTTAAAAGTGGCAAAATGATTTAGTGAAGACACTATCTTTGGTAGTTATTTATAGGAATTCGTGAATTACTTTTAAACACAATTAATTAATATCTATCACTAATTTTTTAATCTCATACTTTTTAGAAGTAGTTTGCATGTTGTAACACAAAAACCACTTATTGGAGAATGATGGACTTGAAGAAGAGAGTACAAATGAAAAGTAAATTTAAATTACACACATGAATAATATTTTAATATACTATACAAAATTATCACTTAGTTGAGATGCTTAGATTGTACCTCACAAAATTAAAAAACAAGTACAAAATATCATATGTATCTAATTAAATTTTGATTGTTCGTCTTTGTAGGTTCAAACAATATCTAATCATCTTAGCAACGATAAAGAAAATCACCATACGACGATCTACACTATTTTTTTTTTTAACAGAAATTTGTACGTTTTCCTTTTATATTTAATTAATTACTCAAATCGTTATTTTAATTATATTTATAGTATTTTACAAAATTATGTACTGCATAGCTCGGCATACATGTGCAATGCACGTGTCGAGAAACTAGTTAGTGGAGAAATACATGAAGCGCAAGCCTATGACACTACTTATGTGCATTTGAATATCTTTGTGAGAGAGAGTTAATTCTTTCCATTTAATATCCCGTTTGTGTTTAAATTGTAATTTATAAGTTGGGATTCTCTCTTAAGTATGACGGCACATGAAATTTTGGGTTGTGAACTTAATCCATTCTCCAATTGGGAGTAATGAATAAAAGAAAATTATTTGTGATAATGAGGCAAAATTTGAAGATTTAGTGTCATGACTTGGTTGCTACTTTGATTAATGTGGTGTTTGAGCACTTAAATTGAAATAAAAATTTTCAGAAGTTGTTGGTGATTCATATGCTTTCGATTAATTGTTGGTACCAATCGAAGTCATTAGATTGTGTTTAATTTGAACCTTTTTGACTTGAAATGATGTTTGGTATATCATTGAGCTTAATTAATGATTTTATTGAAGGATGTTCTTACTTGTTGAATTGCTTGAATTTGGGGGTTTGATAAGTTGGTATGTTACCAACTTACCTCTTCTTGATACTTAGACTTGTGTATGATTTTGTTGAGAAACTAAAGCATTTATTGAGGTTTATTCGCATATTTCAGTTATCATACGATTTGGAGAAGATACGGAAGAAAACAAGTCAAAATGTGTTAAATTGGAAAAAATGGAATGCTACCAGTTAATGCTCTATGCGATCGCGGAGAGTTATATGCGATTGCGGAAGTCCAGGAGAATGAAGCTATGCGAACGCGGTTAAAGCTAGGGGAACACGGTTGAAGCTATGCGAACACGAAGAAGAAAGCCTGGTCAACAGTTGGTCAACTATACTACGCGAATGTGTGGTTTGTTGTGCGATTGCGAAGATGATCATATGTTGTTCACCGCGATCGCGGTGCTGTTTCACGCGATCGCATAGCGTTATAACTAGGCAAAAATTGGACAGTTTTGGCATTTCATGTTTTCGACCCTCAAGCCCTTTAATACATGACCTAACTCATTTGTAAAATATCTTTGGTCTGTGTTTCAGTCTCTTGACTAGAGAAGACAAGTTTTGGATCTAGGGCTCTTACACACACATTTGGGTCTTGAAAATTTAAAGTTTTTCGTTGAGAATTTCTTACCCATTTTTACTCATTTCTTCATTTTCTTGGTTTTATTGAATATCTAAGTGTGTAGTATTTTCTCCAACACTCGAATCTTGTTTAGGGGAATATTCATATTTAAAGTGTGGATTAAATATCTTATTGTGCTTATGTATTGAACAATTTTTATTTATGATAAAATGAGTTATTTTTTCTTTAATTATTCTTGTTCTTTAATGTTTCCAAGGGGATTAGCTAACCCTAGGACTCTCCCATTAACTTCGAACTAATTTTGAAAAAGATAATTTGGGATTAGGAAAGATTAATTAACAAGAACTTGAGGCATTAGCCTTCACTTTATAGATTCTACCTAGGGATAGGATTGAACTACTTGTTGCCATATTCAGGTGTGGTTAATCTCTTGATTGCTTTAGGGATAATAAATTATGAAGTTTTGCTAGTCTTCGGAAGAAGCTAATAAAGAATTATTATCCGAGGCTAATTAACATAAACTCGCTCATATTTATAAAATCGTGAAATACATTGGATCGTTACTTGAGTGTAATTCTCATTCTATCCATGCTTGTAGCAATTGATCATTTTACTTGCTTTCTAGGTTAGTTTATATTTTCGCAAATAGTTATAAATATTTTGTCAAAACCTTTCTAAGTGTTTGGCTTAGCATAATAAGCGGCAATTCTCTTACATTGCCTAATCGCCTACATATTGTTCTCTGTGGGATTAGACCCCTACTCATAGTTGGGTAAATTATATTGCATGTGACCATGTCCAATTACTTTTTAGTGGTGGATTTGGACGTCATCAGTGGAAATCACACACTTGGCTAAAATTGGATCTGACCACAGCCCCTTGCTAATCCAATGTGATCCTCAAGTTATTCCTATTAAGAAGCAGTTCAAATTCCTAAACTTTTGGACAGATCATGCAACATTTCAAAACATAGTGAAGGAAAACTGACAGCTTGACTATAGTGCTAATCCCTTAATCATATTCAATCACAAACTGAAGAAGCTAAAGAATTCATTATCAGCATGGAGTAAGGCTACTTATGGTGATATCTTCCAGAAAGTTGCTAGCTTATAGGAGGTAATGATGGTGCTTGAAGCTAAATTTGAACTCTGTCCAACTTAGATTAATAGAGAGAGGCTCCATAAAGTACAAGTAGAACTTATCATATTCTTAGCGCTTGAGGAAGAATTTTGGAGGCAGAAATCAGGTATGACCTGGTTTAAAGAGGGTGATTGCAATACAAGATTCTTTCATGTTCAAGTGAATGGGAGGAGAAAAAGACTACAGCTAAAGAGGATTCAAAACATATAAAGGAACTGGATTGAAAGCAATGAACATATGGCTGAAGAGGCAAGAAGATTCTTTACTGCTCAATTTCGTGAAGAAAATGTCCCTACTACATTTGAGATCATTGATCACGTTCCCAGTATGGTCACTTTGGAGCACAATCAAGAGCTGATAAGACAACCTACAAAAGAGGAGATCAAGTATGTTGTGTTCGGGCTAAATGGGGAAAGTGCAGGAGGACCTAATGGATTCACTGGAAAGTTCTTTCATTTGTCGCTGGGAGATCATAGAAGATGATGTATATGCTACGATGAGGGACTTTTTCAGTGGACAGGAACTATCTAAGTTCATCACTCACACAAATCTAGTCTATTGCCTAAGAAAATGGAAGTGGTCACATATTCTGATATGAGACCTATAAGTCTTAGTAACTTCATCAACAAGGCGTTCTCAAGGGTTATTCATGAAAGAGAAGTCAATTTGTTACCTATACTTATATCATGTGAACAGGCTAGATACTTATATCAGATGAGAATGCTTGATTTATTAAAGGGAGGAATATTGTGGAGAATGTGCTATTGACTCAAGAAATAATAATTGATATTCGACTAAGAACAAAGGCAAGACCAAATGTGGTGATCAAGTTAGACATAACCAAAATATATGATAGACTATCTTGGCTATTTTTGACTAAAATGTTGAGAAAAATAGGCTTCTGTGAGAGATTCATTGGGACTATCTATGGCATTGTAGCAAACAACTGGTACTCTCTGTTGATTAATGGCCAGCTGGTTTCTTCAAATCCACTAGAGGAGTCAAGCAAGGTGACCCTTTGTCACCTACATTATTCATTCTTGCTGCTGAGGCATTATCAAGGGGATTGAATTCACTTCACTTGAATCCTTACTTCCGTGGGTTTGGGTTACCAAAATGGAGCCCAAAGATCAATCATCTTGCCTATATAGATGATACCAAAATCTTTTCATCCTCAGACGCAACTTCACTGCAATTGATCATGGAGGTCTTAAATGCTTATGAGATGGCTTCGGGGCAGTTGATCAATAAGGCTAAATCAGCTGTATTCATGCATCACTCTGCAAGTAGTGCAGTGGTAAATAAGGTCCAAAGATTCACAGGGATAGGTAAGCAGGAATTCCCCTTCACATATCTTGGTTGTCCTATATTTTATGCAAGAAGGAGAATGGACTCCTATCATGGGCTCATCAATAGAATATTGGACAAACTACAATCGTGGAAAGGTAAACTGCTTTCTATTGGTAGTCGAGCAATTTTGATAACACATGTGTTGCAAAGCATGCTAATACATTTGTTGTCAGCAGTGAACCCTACCTCATGTGTCATTTATAAAATGCACAAGATGTTTGCACAGTTTTTCTGGAGTAATGCAGTAGGTGGTAAAGAAATGCACTGGGCTTCCTGGGATACATTAAGCTTACCATGTGAAGAAGGAGGGGTAGGATTTAGATCATTTACATGATATCTCTAAAGCTTTATTTTGTAAACTGTGGTGGAATTTTAGAACTAAACCTGCCTTATGGAGCTCTTTCATGAGTCAAAAATACTGCAAGAAGTTAAATGCTATGGTAGTACAATGGAGAAAGATGTTAGAATGTAGAGATAACGTTGAACATCAAATAATATAGCAACCAAAAATGGGCTCCTCACTTTTCTGGTTTAACAGTTGGACAGGCTTAGGGCTTTGTACTTTGTTACTCCACAGGATTTCTATTGTGATAAAGATATACAAAATGTTGACGATGTGGTGGAGGAAGGAGAATGGGATGAGGACATGATTAGGAACATTTTACCTCATGATATTGTAATTCATATCATTGAGAATATTAAGCATCCAGTAATGCTTGATGAACTAGATAGACTTTATTGAATGTTGGAGACTAGAATTAAATTCACGGTTAAATCTGCTTGGGATTATACTAGGAGGAGAAGGGAGCCCAAGATTGCATTTAAAAACATGTGGGTAAAGGGGCTGCCTTTTAAGATTGCCTTCTTCATGTGGAATGTTTGGAAAGCTAGACTACCACTTGATGATCACTTCAGAAGGTGGGATATTTCATGCCATCGAGGTGTTGATGCTGTCGAAGTCCAGAAGAGGAGACATTAGTGCACTTCTTTTATAGATCATATGCTGCTCGGAATGTGTGGTATTACTTTCTCTCAAATACAAAAATAGCAATGGAAGGACTCTCCTTGCAACAAGCAATTGCTAAGTGTTGGTTTGTTCAAGTGTAACCAATACTTAAACCTATATTTCATGCACTGCCCTCCATCATTTTGTGGGAAATCTGGAAAAAGAGGCATAGTTATAAGCATGGGAACCGATGTCAATTAATAGAGTTATATACCATATATCATTTACATTGCAAGCTTTAGTCAAAGAAAGGAAGCCAAGCCTGCAGAATGTTCCACACAAATGGCCAGATTTATTGCATATGATGGAGAACTACACTCCATCTCTGAAGGTGACCAAATTGCTGTGGGAACTTCCTTCACTAGGGTGGATAAAAGTCAATACAGATAGGGCATCAAGAGGTAACCCAGGAAGGAGCTCGATTGGTTTTGTGAAAAGAAGGAGATGTTAGGTTTGCAATGGAAAGGAGATACAGGAAGTTACCAATACTGAAGCTGAAACAATTGCTATTCTGGAAGCCTTAAAATATTGTATACAACAAGGCTACACGTAGATATGGGTGCAAACTAATTCAATGCTGCTGAAAAATGTTGTTGAAGGCACTTGGATTTCACCGTGGACAGTGGTTGCATATGTGGAGGAAATAATGGGCATCATGGAGAGGTATAATGTTAGAATCACACACATCATGAGGGATGGTAATACCTAGCTGAGTACCTAGCTAACTATGCCCTCGATAATGGTTACATTGAAGTGCATGAAATTGAACAATTGGAGGGACAAGGTAAAGGGATTGTGAATAGTGATAAACTACAATGTCTATACCTAAGAGTAAGAATGGCAAGGAGTTAGGAGGTGAGGACGAAAGGAGTAGTAGGGGCATGGAGAAGGTTGGAACATTGTTTTTGGTCATCATGTTCAAGTCCTTATGGAGGAGAGCATGGTGATAATTTTTTTTTTTACTAACTTTGTGTTCTGTTTTGCAGGAGATGCTACTGTAGACATGCCTTACCAGTTAACATGAATTCAATGGGGTAGTATTAGCACTTTATACTCATTCCCTTGAACAAGTGTTAATGGTAAGCACAAGCATGGAATCAATACTCCAAAGGATGATTCTAGGTATTGGCAGTGTTTTTGTTACATGCAACACGCAATTTCTGATGGTCCAATATCATACTAAGGAACAAACTACAAATATATATGGAATAACAAAGATGTTGCATGCGCTGAAACGCATGAGCTGCCTACTATCCAGAATTTTGATCAAGGAAACTATGCGAGGTACGAGCACAAAAATGGATACAATGAATGCATTGTGGAACAAAATCCCAATGCAGTTCATTAATACAACACCTCAGCATTTGTCGTTGGATAGCAGTTGGAGGTCACACAATTCTCGGTGCAAAACGTTCATGCGCATCTTTCTTAGGATAGTGGATTCAAATGGAGATGCGTATGGACTAGGTAATTTTTATGGCTATGCAGGCATTAAGTCGTATAACATACATGATGAGGAAATATTTTTGGTTAAGGTTAGGTTGTGGATAGGTACAAATTCATAAGAAGAAGAGAAGAAACTTCACAAGAGTACTAGGATGTTGGATAGGGTTATGTGCAACCTGTGAATCACAGTTTTGCCAACCCAGATTCACAATGGCGGAGCTACTGCCCAGTAGTATGGCATGGAGTATAACAGTGTCGTTCAAAAGGAAGAAGCAGCTTTGGAAGCTTTGGGCTCTCACAATATTTGCGTCCATATGGCTAGTTTTTCTGAAAGATCTCTACCACTTAGATAGCTCTTAATTATACTCATTTCGTAGTTCAATATGTAATATCAATTTTGGGTACTACCTACTCAAAATTGGTACAAGGAGCTATGTCACATTGCCTTACACATTGTAAGACCTCATGCTACTTTATTTTTATTTTGATTATTATATATAAACAAGCCCTAAGCACATTTCCTAGTGAATTTCTCTTAAAAAAAATAAATAAACAATCTCTCCTCTGACGGGGCTACTCACCATGGTAATTTGAATAGTTTCCCGTGGAGCCCTATGCAGATGAGGCGCGGTAAAAACTCTATGCCGGTAATGCACTAAATAATGACTGAGCTGGGCATGCACTGTAAGAATTATGGCTAACTGAAGAACCACAAGAGACATAGATAGTTGCCTGGACGGGTCTAGAAGGACGACCTCTGTTGTAGTGGGACTAGCCTCCAGATGAGGCACTACTAAAATCACTTGGACTATGAGGCCTCTTGGGGTCCCACTCCTCACGTTCCTGCCTGCGAACCAGCTTTAAGCGTCTAGTAATCTCGGCCACCTGATCAAACCTAGCATCCATCGCAACCTTTCAATCCATACTGAAACGTAAACTATAGTTGAGGCCATCAATGGACTTCCTAATCTTCTCCCTCTCAGTGGGAACCAACCATACTACATGACGAGTCAAATCTACGACCTCATCTCATACTGAGTCACCGTCATATCCTCATGGCGTAGCTGCTCAAACTACTTATGGAACTCCTCTTTGCGAGTCAGTGAGACAAACTTCTCTAAGAAGAGAACTGAGAACTCATGCCAAATGAGTGGTGCTGCATCGGCCTCCCTGCTTAACTCATAGGTCTGCCACCATCTTTAAGCTATCCCTGTCAGCTTAAAGGTAGTAAATTCAACCCCACTTGTGACTAAAATATTCGCTTTATGTAGATCCGGTGACACCTATCCAGAAAATCTTGATCATCCTCTGACTCTGCTCCACTGAAATCTAGAGGCTTAAGCCTCCCAAACCGTTCTAACCTTTTCTGCTCCTCATCAGTCAAAAGTGGACCAACCCCGACCTGAGCAGTTGTAACCGGTTGGACTGGAAATACACCCAGCATCTGGTGACCCTGAGCTAGATACTCTAGAGTACAGGCAGCAAGAGACTAGGTACCTCCCCCAGCCTATGAAGTGACTGGTGTAGCTGGAACCAAAACCGCCTGAGCCACGCTCGTGCACACTCTCAAAATTTGAGCTAAGGCCTCCTTAAGGCCAAGAATCATGATGGGCACTGCTGGTGCCTGAGCTAGTCCCACCAGCTCAACAACATCCGGTAGCTGCTCCTCAACTGGAACAACTGGTGGCTCCACAGGTGCTTCTCTAGCCGTCGTACGGGGCACACCTCGGCCTCTAATACGCCCCCCGCATCTCGCGGCCCTAACTGGTGGTACTGGTGGTCGTCCGCCTGATTCGGTCGCACGTGTCCTCACCATCTTTGAGAGAATAGAAGATACAAGTTCAAATTTCAAAAATAACAAATCCTCACGACAAGAATGCAAGAAAGTGGAGTTTTATAATAGTTCGGTAGTCTCTCAAAGAACCTAGTGCTCTAATACCAACTTGTCCCAACCCAAAATTCGAACCCGTCATGATGGAACTTAACACACTTGCTAGGCAAGCCAGACATAACAATAAAGAATCAAAATAACAGAATTTACAGAAATAACATAAGTCTAAAACCTCAATATAGCAAAATACTGTCTGGAAATAAAATCCCCAGAAATTGGTAAATATAGAGTCATGAGCTCTAATATGGGAATACAAATCCGAAATGACTAAATATAATATTATCTGGAAATAAAAAATAATTTCATATTTTAGTATCAGAGAGGTTAAAGGAAGAACTTCAAATACACAGAAGGTCTCTTTAGAGTAGGTATCTCGGTTCGGTACTATTGGGTGCTTAAGAGGGAATACAATGACTTCTAGGCCTTAAGACGACGTAGTTTCATGCTAGGATCTCTTAGGGTGAGCTTTGATTAAGGACTGTAGTTTTACTGGCAAGGAGAAGTGTTAATTTGAAGGCAAGTTGAGGGGGACTCAAAGAAAGGGTTCAGCTAAGTAGTGGTTCAGGTTGGCATGGTAATAGAAATGATCAGTTCTTCTGGTTCTTTTGGTGTGACGAGGCTTTGTAGGTATGTTGTGGCAATGCTCTTGGGCTCGGCTATCTGCGTGACTTTGTTGAGTTAGAGGGGCTCAGTTTTGATGGCTTGGTTATGTGCAAATAGTTTCGAAGAGTTCTCGATGGTGCCGACCACGGCTTGAGATGGATGTCTTCTACAAGTATAAGGATTATGTTGCGTGTTGTGATCTTCTCCAAGATGGGGTCAAGGAAAAAGTTTCTGGCTGATGGGGTATGTATCCTGCTTGTGATTCAGAGTTGATAATGGTGTTATCGTGTTTTCATATGATGGCATGATAGATGTGATGCGACGTGCTGGATTAAGGTTTGCATACGAGGTTGCGATTCCGTTCAAAGGGAAGGTAAGGAGTTCTAGCCATCATGGATAGTCTTAGATGTTTAGAAAAATGCTGGTACTATCTGGTATCACCTGAGAAGGGTTCACATTTCAGAAGGCACAATGTGTTTTGACTTGCGGATGTTTGATTGGTATTACGGTAATCGCCTGGTTGATTGACTGTCGATGTTCAAATTTTGCTACGTGGCACGAAAGAATTATGGAAGTATTTCTCGTGAGATGATTGTGAACGAGGGATGTGGAAGCCATTTGAGTGGTGGAGTTGGGATCGGACATGGAGGTTCTTGTATTCTAGGGGTTTAAAGACTTGGAGGATTCTCAGAGGCAGATTCTTCCTTGGTTGCGGACGGTGAATGTATGTTAAGAGGTTGACAGATGATTGTATGTGTTGGATAGGTTATTGTGGAATTTTTGAAGGTTATCCACCTATTTTGGGAGGATCGGAATTGATTTGGAGGCTACTGGTATGCCTAATGAGAATGTACATTCTACATCGGGTCGAATTTGTCTACTCAGCACAGCTATTGTTGAAGGGGGTGTCGTCGGTTAGAGTTGAACTTATTCGTGTTCTGATATGTTTCGTGTGTTACTCTCATATGCTATGATTGGTTATTAGACTATTTACTATTTAACCACATGACGCGATTCTGTTTGGGCTTTGTGGTGAAATCCGAACGAGACGACTCTTTGTGTGTTGAATGGTGGATTGCACCTTGGTTGTGGTCTTCCTGTCCGTGGTATATTGAGTTATCAATTTCTTCATGATTATGGTCATATTCTTGGCATATTTTTAGTTGGTACACAAGTGGTTGTTGATTGTGAGCATCATAGCTCGGGGTATTCCATGTGGACCAGTGTTCGGATTGGGTCACGCATCGCAGTGGAGTTATGTTGGGATACGATCCTTTGTGCTTATTTCATGTGTTTTATTTCTCCTTTATGTGATGGGTTCACAACATTGTGCTTTTTGGTGGTATCTGTTGAGCTTGCGGGCGCTTCTCTCATTTGATTCTCTTTCCATCATTGGGTACATTCGAGTTGTTGCTTATTTGGTGTATGGATAGCACGGTATGTGGCTCGAGGTGGTGTTGGTGTGACGTGTCGGTCGAGTAGCTTGCACTGTGTAAGATGAGGTTACTGGACCTGCAATGAGTTCCATTGGATTTGATTATGGTAGGTTTAGAAAAATAACATCACTAGTCAGCTTAGAATTTGGCTATGCTTCTTGTCAGGCGAGAGAGCTCCATGACTTGTTGATCTGATGAGTGGTTATGAGTTCTGTATGTTTTTTTAATCATTGGCAGTGTACGAAGGTTTAGAATAAGGTTTTATTTGATATGAGGTTTGTTACCAATACCGATTTGTTATTGACCAGCTATTGTGGTCTTAAGTTATAACTATGAGTATCGGAGTTATGTGGTATATCATGTGATTGTATCTTGGGTTATGATTTCAGCTTGATACAACTTGTTCAAACTTATACAATGTATAGACGCGAGATTCAGTTCTTATGATAAATTTCGGATGTTGGGGATTGGGTTCTAAGGTTTATGGACTAAGGTTGAAGAAAGGATCTTCAGTTAGGTTGTGTTGTTAGGCTTATATGGATTGGGAGTGATGCGGGATCACTCATGGGCATGTGTATGGTGAGTTTATACGGTGATTTGATAGCTTTGGAGCGACTCTTGGCACGTTCAAGGACGAATGTATGTTTAAGTCGGGGAAAATGTAAATGACCCGACTGGTCGTTTTGAGCCTTTGCATTCAGTTCGATGGTTTGAGGTCATGAGTAGCTTCATATGTGTATTATGACTTGCATGTATCGCTGTTTTTGATTTTCGAGTGGTTCGAGAATGATTTAGAAAAATGATTCTTATTTTTGAAGCTTTAAGTTAAAAGAGTTGACCGAGTTTGACTTTCGTATATTGAGTTTTGATGATTCCATTAGGTCTAGATGGTGATTTTGGACTTGGGCATATGCCTGAATTTGCGTTTAGATGTTTCTAGAAGGTTTTGGATCTAATTGGCAATTTGAAGGTTTGGCAATTTGAAGGTTTGAAAGTTCATAGGTTTGACTGGGAGTTGACTTCAATGTTATCGAGTTTGGATTGTTGTTCCAGGAGTTGGAATATGTCCATTGTGTTATTTAGAACTTGAGTGCAAAATTTGAAGTGATTCCGAGTTGTTTAGATGTGTTCGGAGTAAGTTTGGAATTTAAAAATTTGAAATAGTTTAGTAAGCTTGATTTGAGGTGCGATTTGTGGTTTTGATGTTATTTTGCGTGATTTTAGGACAAGAGTATGTCCGTATTATATTTTGAAACTTGTTGTTATGTTCGAACGGGGTTCTGAGGGGCTCGGGTGAGTTTCATGGCGGTTTTGAACCATTCTTTTGTGTTTTGGGAGTTGTTGGTCGTTGGTGTTTCTGCATAGCTCCACGATCGCGGAGCTAGGCTCGCGATCGCATAGAGGAATTTTGACGACTGGCGTATTATTCTTCGCGTTCGCGGATAAGAGACTGCATTCGTGAAGGTTGTTTGTTGGGCTGGGTATTACTCTTCGCGTGCGCGACTGAGTAGCCCCGTATGTGTTGGAGAGCTGGGAGCTGATGGAGGTGCTTTCGCGCGAGGACTATGCTGCGTTTCCGAAGTTTTGGCTGATTTGTGTATCGCGTTCACGATGCGGATAACGCGAACGCAGAGGTCATTCATTTGGCAGTGGCGTTTCGTGCTTCACGATCGCGGGAAGCTTTTTCCGCGGTCGCGATGGGTATCCCTGGAACATATCTATAAATACTCTATTTAGGACTTTGAGTTATTTTTATCACATTTTGAGTTTAGATTTCGGATTTGGGCGATTTTGGATGATATTTTTACCATTTGAATTGGGGTAAGTATTTTTTACTCGAATTTGATTATTTTATACGATTCTATCATTGAGTTTGGCATTGGATTGATGAATCTAAAAGAGAAATTTGGTGGTTTTGTCAAAATCTTTCTAATGTGAATATTTAAGATTTGAACATCGAATCAATGATTTGAGTGAAATTAGTATGGTTAGACTTGTATTCGAATGGGTTATCGAAATTTGTGGATTTTGTCGGGTTTCGGGATGCGGGGTCCAGGTTGACTTTTTGGTTGACTTTGATTATTTGATTAAAGATTCAACCTTTATCATTTGGGTTTGATTCCTATGTCATTATTTAATGTGTTTGAGTTGCTTTTGGCTAGTTTTGAGTCGTTTAGAGGTTGATTCGTGAGGGATGGCGCTTCTAGAGTATTGATTTGTCTTGCTTGAGGTAAGTATCTTACCTAAACTTGATTGAGGCACTAGTTGCCTGAATTATTTGTGATAGCTACGTGCTATGGGTGGCGCGCATGTGTGGGGTTGAGCCCATATGCGTGCACTGGGATATTTTTCATGCTCAGGGTAGTGTTTAGGCTATGACATGCCTTGGATTGATTGCTAAGCTTCATGTTGTAATAGTTCTTATATTTGTACCCTTATTGTAAGCTATTTGAGTCATGCTTGAGGTTACATAGAGGTTAATATCATGATTGAACCTATAATTACTACTTTTGTGATGTATTTGCCTGATTTGAGCTATGATAGCATACTTTGCACATGCATACAACTTAGCATGTCACTTATACCAGTATAGGGGTATGAAATTTGATGTTCATTGGCCATGTGCATTTATTCTTGTATATCTACTTTTTGTGTGATATGAATTGGACTGGTAGCACATGACCACACCGTGCGGATTGTGATTGAGCATGGGACCATGCCGGGAGGATTGTGATATTCAGCCTATGACCATGCCGAGCAGATTGTGATGTTGAGCTTGTCACCACGCCGGGCAGATTGTGATATTGAGCACGTGACCACACCGTGCGGGTTGTTATTATTAGTACGTGAGTTGTCCGTGCAGCATGTGAATTGTCCGTGCAGACCCGAGATATTATTACTATTGGCACGTGAGTTGTCCGTGCGATTGATATAATATTGGCACGTGAGTTATTCATGCAGCATGTGAGTTTGTCCATGCAGTTTATATATTATTGGCACGTGAGTTGTCCGTGCAGCGCGTGGATATGGATCCATCCCTTAGGGTCACCCTCTCATGTTCCTACGTTTCCTGCACCAGCTCCATTTCAACCAAGTGAATCAATTAAGTCAGCAAGATAGTCAAATCCAGCAGCCTGCTTTTGTGTGGCCTCAGCAGCAGAAATTGTTACACTCTCCAGTAGGCATACATCAGCTGCAGCCTCAGCCTCATCAGCAAGTGCAGCAACTACAACAACATCAATTGATAATGAATTCGCTACCTGTAAATTATGGTGTGGCCTCAAACCAGACTCCAAATTAAAGTTTACAGCAAACAACAATGTGCTCTCAGCTACAGCAGCAACAACTACAAACTGCTAATAGCCTAGTAAAGCAAAATGGTCCCGGCAATAAAATCCTTAATATGACCATTGGAATAGCTTAAATGACTACATCCAGTGAACCTTAAATTGCCTTGATATAATTATTACTTGCAACTAAGAGAATTACAGTTTCCTTAACAATATGAAGGATGGATATGATAGTAGGATAACTGTGCAGAGAAACAAAGACCCAATTTAAGGAAACTGTAATTTTGTTAAGGAAACTGTCATTTTGTTAAGGAAACTGTAATTATGTTAGTTGCAATTTAAGATGAGATCCGTCTACATTTGATATGGATAAAAGGGTAAACACAGTGAAACGGGAAAAGAAATCAAGAACGCACTAGCTGATCAAACCTAATTCCAAATGAAATCATCTTTGGACTTCAAATATGTTCATTCAAAACAACAACTATCAATTCGGGAAACAGACATCTAAATTAGCAAAGAAAGCACAGTTCTTTCCTCATATTTCTACAATGACCCGAAACCACGAAACACACCTAATAGTCAATAACCCAAATTACAAACATGTCCGACAATTTTACCAGGCACACCAGACACTTTGTCAAACAGAGCATTTAGCAGAAAGCACGAAGTACTTTGCATAAGTATTACGACAACTCACAACGACAACTATAAGCTTAATCCGAAACTGGCCACTAACTTTATATAAGAATTAAGGATGGCATTTGTATTTATTGAGAATAAATACGATAATCAACATTCATGTTAAGAGCAACAAATGTTCTGCAACAATGGACTTTAAGATCTGACAGTGTACGTGAATTCAAAGAGTAGTGGATATACCAAACAAACTACTTCTGCCTAGTTATTCTGCTACACTTTTGTAGGACACAAATAGACAACGGTAGGCTAAAAGGTCAACCTTTTATTGGTAGACACAAATCTCAACACACCTTCTGAGCAACCCTAAGATTTTTATATTTATTGAGAATAAATAAGATAACTGACATTCGTGTTAACAGCAACAAATGTTCAGCAAAAACATGGACTTTAAATTTGACATGGTAACTCAGAAACCAATTTGGAGAGTAGAGGAAGTACTAAGCAATCTGCCTGACTATCTGTATGGGGTCGGATACAATCGGGCACATAAGGAGTATCGACCTTAGGCACAAATCGAGGTTGGTCTATATTGGATCGAGGCCGGCGCTTCAAGAAGGACGGTTCGAGGTCGGACATCATTGGATCGGAGCCAAAGCATTCGAAAGGAGGCAGTCAAGACCGGTCTGGGTAAAAGCATCTTATGATAAAAGTATCAGTTTCGCGTAACGGAAAGGCCGGACATCTCGTGGTATACAATTATCTCGGGGGGAATCACGGCCCCAATCATCAGAGACGTTAGACCAGTATTTTTAGGGATAATTCATCCTGTAATTAAGTCTTTTACTTTATATAGAATTTCTTTTTTTCCCTATAAAAGAGTACTTAGTTTCATTGTACAACGCAATAGATATACATCATCAGTAATACAATTGTCTTTTCTAGCTATCTTTTTCACAAATTATTGGTTCTCTTTACTGCTCGTTTCGTCAGAGCAAAGTCATACGATTCTAGTGGTTTGTTTATTCTCTTGCTTATTTAGAATCAGTCTTTATTCATCGCTATTTATTTTATTGTATCAGACAAATTCACGTATTCTTAATACCACGTATAAATTCAATTGTTACCCGTATTTTAGGGTAAACAGTTTGGCGCCCACCGTGGGGCTAAGGATAATAGTGAACGTTTGATACAAATTTCTGTCACACACTATTTTACGCTTGTTCTTTGCAGAATCTTCTGTTTTTTCAGGTTACAACATAGTCATGTCACGCACACTTCCCATCAACGACGAGTTCGACCACCAGGGCGAAAACAACATGATGCTCGGTAACGAGGTTCCAATGGACGCCAACTCTCAAATGGCGATCGATGCAGATCAGACCTCTGGCCCGTCGAACAGCGTTCGGGGAGAACACCATTCAAGAGTTCAAAATAATGAAGGTGACGGGATCAGCCTCAAACTGATACTCGACATGCTGCAAGCCCAGCAAGCAGCCATCGCTCAATTGCAAAGTCGCAGTCAGGTTTCGGACAGGGTCAAAGCCGTTTCTTCTCGAGGGATAGTCCCTCAAAATGAACCAATCGCAGCACAACCGGATGAAAGCGGGTAGGGGATAAACTCTGGAATCATGAAGATGCTCGAGGAGCTGACTAAGCGAGTCGAGTCGGACGAAAAGAAGATAAATCTAACTACAAGAAAGTAGAAATGTATAACTCGAGTAGACCAGATCCCGGGAGCACTCCCGGTGTTGAAAGGCTTGGACTCAAAAAAGTTCGTACAAAAACCTTTCCCGTCAAGCGCTGCTCCGAAACCTATACCGAAAAAGTTTCGAATGCCGGAATCCCCAAATACAACGGGACGTCTGATCCGAATGAACATGTAACGGCGTACACATGTGCCATAAAAGGGAACGATCTCGAAGATGACGAGATTGAATCCGTCCTCTTGAAAAAATTTGGGGAGACCCTGTCTAAAGGAGCAATGACTTGGTACCACAACTTGCCCCCGAACTCCATCAACTCCTTCGCCATGCTTGCAGATACCTTCGTCAAGGCTCAAGCAGGCGCCATTAAAGTCGAAACAAGAAAGTCAGACTTGTTCAAAGTTAGGCAAAGAGACAACGAGATGTTGAGGGAGTTTGTATCTCGCTTTCAAATGGAGCGAATGGATTTACCACCGGTTACCGATGATTGGGTCGTACAGGCTTTTACTCAGGGACTCAATGCCCGGAGCTCAACGGCTTCTCAACAGCTCAAGAAAAGTTTGATTGAATACTCGGCTGCCACTTGGGCAGACATACATAATCGATATCAATCAAAAATCAGGGTCGAAGAAGATCAGCTAGGAGCTCCCTCAGGATCTGCTTATCTATCAGGATTCATGATCGGACTCTAAGGGATAATTATCGGCAGCCGAGGTCGAATAGAGACAGATATCGACCGTACCCTGGAGATCGAAGAGCCATCCCGGGAAGACAAAGGTCTCCGAGACAGGAAAGAAGGAACGGTTCTAACCAGAGAAACCGGGGACCGTTGCCAGGAAATAATTTCGAAAGAGCTGCTAATCACAGAGAAGCGCCTCAATTATCTGAGTACAACTTCAATGTCAATTCAGTGACTCTCGTATCCTCCATTGGTCGCATCAAGGATATTAAATGGCCCCGGCCGCTACAATCGGACCCGGCCAAAAGAGACCCCAACCTAATATGTAAATACCATGGTACACATGGACACAAGATGGAAGATTGCCAGCAGTTGAGGGAGGAGGTAGCTCGATTGCTCGAAAACGGGCATCTTCGGGAATTCTTAAGCGATCGGGCTAAGAACCATGACAGAAACAGAAACAGACTAGCAAATCAGGAGGAACCTCAGCACACGATCAACATGATAATCGGAGGGGTAGATGCACCTCAAGGCCCGGTGTTGAAGCGCACTAAGATATCTATCACCCCGAAAAACGAACTCGAGATTACGCAACAGAAGGGGCCTTATACTTCAGTGATAAAGATGCAAAAGGGGTTACACAACCCCATAATGATGCCTTGGTGATATCGGTGCTCGTACATAAAACAAGGGTGAAGTGCGTACTTGTTGACCCCCGCAGCTCAGCTAATATAATTCGGTCATGGGTTGTTGAGCAGCTCGGATTGTCAAATCAGATCATCTCCGAAGTTCGGGTCCTCAATGGTTTCAACATGGCATCAGAAATGACCAAAGGGGAAATAACACTGATGGTTAACATCGCTGGTACTGTCCGGGCTGTGAAATTTTACGTGATCGAGGGCGACATGAGATATAATGCCTTGCTCGGGAGGCCTTGGATTCATGACATCGGAGTTGTACCTTCAACATTGCATCAGATGTTGAAATTCCCATCGGCCGATGGGGTCGTCACCGTTTATGGAGAGCAACATGCTGCGAGAGAAATGTTCGCAGTGGATGAGGTAGCATCCAGGCCGACCGGTCCTTCCCAGAAGACCCAATAGCAATCAGAGACGCCACCTTCAACAAACGAGGGTGGGCAGGATCAACTTGACATCGATAATTATGGGGTTCCCCGGTCATTTATCGATCCTGAGGAGTCCGATGTGACCAAATCGACAGTCAAAGAGCTCGAACAGATTTCGCTCCGCAGCGATGAGCCCAATCGAAAGGTATACCTGGGCTCGGGCTTAAACTCCGAGCTCAGGACCAAATTAATTAAATTTCTTTCAGCTAACGAAAATTCCTTTGCTTGGTCCCATCTTGACATGATAGGGATACCGCCGGAAATTACAACTCACAAGCTAAGCGTTGACCCAAAATTTCGGCCGATCAAGCAAAAGAGGAGGCCTCAGTCCGAAGCCAAACAAGCGTTCATCAAGGACGAGGTAACTAAACTTTTGAATATCGGATCCATTCGGGAAGTTAAATACCCGGAGTGGCTAGCAAATGTAGTTGTAGTTCCTAAGAAGGGAAATAAACTTAGGATGTGCATAGATTATAAAGACCTAAATAAGGCGTACCGCAAAGGCTCCTTTCCCTTGCCCAACATCGATTGTATGATCGATGGTACCGCTGGCCACGAGACTCTTAGTTTTCTCGATGCCTACTCTGGTTAAAACCAAATACAAATGGATAAGGATGACCAAGAAAAAACATCCTTCATCACTAAGTGTGGCACTTATTGCTATAATGTGATGCCTTTCGGGCTGAAAAACGCGGGGGCTACCTACCAACGCTTGGTAAATGAGATGTTCGAAAAACAACTAGGAGTAACAATGGAAGTTTATATTGATGACATGCTAGTCAAGTCCCTGCGAGCAGGGGACCATTTGAGTCATTTGCAGGAGACATTCGACATCTTGAAAAGGTACAACATGAAGTTGAACCCGGAGAAGTGTGCATTCGGAGTAAGCTCGGGAAAATTCCTTGGCTTCATGGTCTCGAACCGGGGAATAGAAATCAACCCCGATAAAATCAAGGCCATCGAAGACATAAAGATCGTAGATAGTGTGAAAGAAATACAGAAACTGACAGGTCGGATAGCAGCTTTAGGCCGATTTATATCAAGGTCATCTGACAGGAGCCATCAGTTCTTCAACCTGCTGAAGAAGAAGAACGAATTCTCATGGGGACCAGAATGCCAACGCGCGTTAGAGGAGCTTAAAAGATATCTTTCTAACCCACCTTTGCTGCACACGCCAAAAGCAGGTGAACAATTATACCTTTACCTTACTGTGCCGGAAATAGCTGTAAGCGGAGTCTTGGTCCGAGAAGAACAAGGTACGCAATTCCCCATTTACTACATTAGTAGAACACTAGGAGAGGCCGAAACCAGGTACCCTCATTGGGAAAAATTAGCACTCGCTTTATTAAGCGCCTCCAGAAAGTTGAAACCACACTTCCAATGTCAGCCTATATGTGTAGTGACAGCTTATCCACTTAGAAACGTTATGCACAAACTTGAGTTATCAGGTCGATTGGCCAAATGGGTCATCGAAATAAGCAGGTACGATATTGAGTATCGGCCTTGAACTTCGATCAAGTCTCAAGTACTGGCTGACTTTGTCGCCGATTTCGCGCCGTCGCTTATTCCCGAGGTCGAGAAAGAGTTGATGACCGAATCGGGGACTCCTTCGGGAGTGTGGACTTTGTTCACAGACGGCGCCTCAAATTCGAAGGGATCGAGGTTCGGCATAGTACTCAAACCCCCAACCGGGAACAAGATTTGGCAAGCTATTAAGACTGTAAAGTTGACTAACAATGAAACAGAATATGAGGCTATGATTGCAGGTTTAGAGTTGGCCAAGAACCTGGGAGCAGAATTAATCGAGGCCAAATGTGACTCTCTCCTCGTAGTCAACCAAGTAAATTGAACATTCGAGGTCAGAGAACGGCGTATGCAAAGGTATGTGGACAAGCTTCAGGTCACGTACACAAGTTTAAAGAGTGGACCCTACAACACATACCCCGGGAACAAAATAGTGAGGCCGATGCCCTCACCAATTTAGGGTCTTCGGTCGATGATGGAGAAATCAATTCTGAAAAAGTCGTGCAATTATTGAGATCGGTGGTAAAAGAGGGCCACGCCGAGATTAACTCAACGAGCTTGACTTGGGATTGGAGAAACAAATACGTAGAATATCTTAGTTCAGGTAAATTGCCATCGGATCCCAAAGAATCGAGGGCGTTGCGCACAAAGGCGGCCCGATTTTGCTTGGCCAACGATGGAACCATATATAGAAGAACATTTGGAGGCCCTCTCGCCATATGTCTTGGACCTAGAGACACCGAGTACATCTTAAAGGAGATACACGAAGGAACATGCGGCAACCATTCCGGTTCCGATTCCTTGGTTCGAAAAATAATTCGGGACGATTATTATTGGAACGACATGGAAAGAGATGCAAAGGAGTTTGTGCGCAAGTGCAGCAGATGCCAAAGGCACGCACCGATGATCCACCAGCCCGGAGAGACACTACATTCGGTCTTATCGCCATGGCCGTTTATGAAGTGGGGAATGGATATCGTCTGTCCCCTCCCTCGAGCGCCAGGTAAAGCTCAATTTATTATTTTTATGACTGACTACTTTTCCAAGTGGGTGGAAGCACAGGCTTACGAAAAGGTCAGAGAGAAGGACGTAATTGTCTTCATATGGGACCATATTATTTGCCGGTTCGGGATGCCATCGGAAGTTGTATGCGATAATGGCAAATAGTTCGTTGGTAGTAGAATAACAAAATTCTTTGAAGACAACAAACTTAAGAGAATATTGTCAACTCCATATCACCCCAGCAGCAATGGTCAAGCCGAGTCGACCAATAAGACCATAATCCAGAACTTAAAGAAAAGGTTAGTCAAAGCAAAAGGAAAATGGAGGGAGATGCTGCCCGAGGTCCTATGGGCATATCGCACAACCGAGAGAACCAGCACCCGGGGCCACCCCATTTTCCCTAGTCTACGGTACTGAAGCACTGATACCGGTTGAGGTGGGCGAACCAAGCGTCAGGTTCCGATACGCAACCGAAGAATCGAACCGGGAGGCTATGAACAATAGCCTGGAACTTTTGGATGAAAGGAGGGAAGCTGCTCTCGTTCGGATGGCAGCACAGAAGCAAAAAATCGAGAGATATTATAATCGGAGGACTCGTCTCCGATACTTCAACATTGGAGACTTGGTGCTCAGAAGGGTTACATCCAATGCTCGAGATCCCAGTGAAGGAAAACTAGGACCAAACTGGGAAGGGCCCTATGCTATCTTGAAGGTTACCGGAAAAGGGGTCTTACAAGCTCGGGACTATGGATGGCAAGCAACTGCTAAACAATTGGAACGTGAGCCACCTAAAGCGGTATTATTGTTAAGGTATTTCATTTCGTCTTTTCTTTTGTTTCATTTGTCGATACTAACACCTGCAGGTTTTAAATGGAATGGTCTCGAGCCAAGAAGCACAAGGCATTAAGACTGAAAGCACGCGTTGCACTCTTTTTCCCTTCGACCGATTTTGTCCCAAATTGGGTTTTACGGCAAGGTTTTTAATGAGGCAACCAGGAATCGTGCTCACTTAGATCGATCACTCATCGGAGTTAATGAAATTTGGTGCTCGACTTCAATATTGGTTGTTATTTTCGAAATCTTCATTCACCTACTTCAATTTCAAGGGGACTTCACGAAGATCGTTAGGAACCAATGTAAGGGTCAAACGGTCAAAGGAACCGTGCCTGAATAGATTGATCTGCCCCGCTTTAAGCAAATATGTACAAGCATGTGGATGTTAACAAAGTCTTTTTGGCACCAATATTGTGTTTCTAAGCCCAAGGGCTTCTTTGATTATCATTGCATTATCCAGAGCTGACATCGTTCAAATATCCACACTAAATTCAAAGAGGAGTAAGACTTAACAAGGCAAACCGCAAAGTCGATTTCTAGGACAAGGCCGTATTGAGTTAACAAAACTCGAAGGGAAACAAGACCGACTCAGGCAATTCCAGTTTATAAAAGGCTAAGGCCAAACTAAGCCAAAATTCGAGGACGATTGGAGCTTGCCAAGGCAAGACCTTGATTCTTTAAAAAGGGCTAAAGCCAAATTAAATCATTGAAATTGGAAAGGGACCAAATTTTGCTAAGGCATGATCCGATTTCTTAATGGGCCAAGGCCGCGCCAAACTAAAAGGTTTGGGGATAAACGAAGCCTATTAAGGCAGCTCCGAATTTAAGATAAGGCTAAGGCCAAATCGGGTTGAAACCTGTTAAGACCGATTCAGCTCATTAACCGGCTGAGGTTCTCCCGAGACGTGGACCTTATTCGGTCAAAGGAAAATTTATGATCCTAGCTAAGGCAGGAAAGTTGCAAGACATGAAAATTGCAGAACAAAGTCAAACAAAATAAAGGGATTTTATACGAAACAGGGGAGTCCTTTTATATATTCAAATTACAAAAATGACACATCATTTTTACAGGCAACGTCAGTCGGAACCATCCTCTTCTTCCTCGGGGAAGGCTTGCCTTCTTGCTTCAGCTTCGATCTTTGCTGCTTCATAAACTTCAGAAGACAGATCGAAACCCCGAGCTTGTAGCTCCTCAAGGACGGAGAGTCGGGTCTGACACTTAGTATATTCAACCAAAACATTTGATTGCTCCTGGGCTGCCCCGACATCGGCTCTATATTAAGCTATCAAATCATCGGTGTCGGCCTTGGATGTAGCAATCTCAGACTTTGCTGATTGCAACTCATTCACCAATACACCTCGGTCCTGGGTAAGCGACTCGACTTGGAGTTGGAGAGATTCGGTGCTCTTGGTCAGAACTCCAATTTTTTCTTGCACCTCCAAAACTTGCTCCTCTAAGGGAGCTAAGCGAGCCCGAAGGGTCTCTTTTTCCGAAGTCAGAGTTTCGGCCTTGGATTTCCATTCGTTGGTTTCGGCATTGGCCTCGCTCACTGCAGACCGGAGTCGATCTAATCGATCGGTTTGCTGCCCCAGCTGGTCGACTACTTTGTTATGCTCTCTCCGCATAAAGTCCAGCTCGGATTGAAGGTTTGACATCTCGCCCTCGAGCCGCTAACGTCGTACCTTTTCTTGTGTCATTTCTTCCCTTATCCGAAGGAAAGCCTCGTGATGAAGCACCGCAGACTACAAGATGAACATAATGAAACAGTCAGTACAAATCTAAGGGCGAGATAACAGATGCTAAATAGAACCAATGGGGGAATATACCTTGTTCGATGCCTGTTGAGCTTCGTTGAATAAACAGGACCAGTCCACCGCGTCCATCGCGGCCTGATCCTCGTGGGTCACCAAACAACGAAGATAGCTAGCCACGCCGACAGGCGCAGCCAAAGCTCGAGCATCCTCGGGAATGGTGAACTTTATCACTCTCTTCCGATCAGGGTTGGAGCTCGGAGCGGGAAATCTGTCAACTAACTTGATAACAATAGACATCCCACTCGTCTCGGCGGGGTGACTCCTTCTTGGCACTTCAAGCCCGAAGGTATCGGCCGATGGCACTCCATCAAAGAACTCTTCAAAGGCTCCTGCTGCTACCGGACCTTTACTCGGCGTGTGCGTTCTTGCAGCTTGGGCCTCATTTAGAGTTGCCTCCGAAAAGGAGGTGGAATCCATCATCTCCAGGAGGTCCGAGGTCCCTTGTGTTTCCTCCCCAGTATCGGCACGTACCCGATCCTCGTCCTTGCATCGAGATCCTCCGCTCGAGGGATGCAAGCCCCACCGACCGTTGGCTCGGGGACTGTCCGAGGTGGCTCGTTATTTAAAATATCGGGGTTTCTATCCTCCTCGGAATCATCGCTTAGTTGGATGGCTGGATCAGTAACTTTGGGTTTGCGAGCCATCATCTTTTTCCTGCCTTTCCTTTTCTCGGGCTCTGAAGGACCGGGGATTTCTTTTCTCTTTTTCTCTCCCCCCTTCTCCGAGACAGGGAGAGGGCAAAAAGCTTCCCCAGCGGTGAGTGCCGGCCTCAACTCAGCATCTTTCGAGAGACCTACGAAGAAAGGGGAAAAATTAGTAATAACGTCGATCACTTGAAGTAAGAAAGATGGATATTGCTGGACTCACCATGATTTTTGGCCTCCCAAAGGCCTTTCGATATTTCCCGCCAAGCTCGCTCCGAGTAGGCCCTCTGAGCCACCACTCTCCCGACCCACTCCTCCAAATGATGGATCGTGGCCGGCGCCTAAGAAATGGCTGCACCTTACAAAATATATCGGTTAGATACCAAAAGAAAAAAAGCAGATGGTTTTAAGTAGGGATGCAACGCTTACGTCTCAAGTTCCACTTCTCGGGGAACGGCATGTCTTCTGCGGGGATCAGGTCAGAGGTTCTTATTCAAACAAAGCGGCTCATCCAACCCCGGTCCTTGTCTTCGTCAATGCTCGAGAACGGGGCTTTGCTGGCCCGGCGAGCAAGTTTTATTAGCCCCCCTTGGAACATTCGGGGACTGTATAGTTGGAGTTGATGGTCAACGGTGAAGGGGTGCCCTTCGACCTTACTCACGAAGAAACGAAAAAGGTGAACTATCCGCCAAATAGAGGGATGAACCTGGCCCAGCGTGACATTATACCTTTTACAAAAAGCAATGATTATGGGGTCCAAAGGTCCTAGCGTAAAGGGATAGCTTTAAACGCTCAGATAACCTTCCACATGGGTGGTAATCGCCTCATTCGGGGAAGGGACTATCACATCCTTGTCAGCCCATTTACACTCTGCTTTCACTCTGTCAAGGATTTTGTGGGTGATCGAGCTAATGTACATTGAGACCGGTTCGCCTCGGCCAGGCACTGAGGAGGCTTTTTCCACTTTGAAATCGGAGCCGATGAAACATCCCACCGGTATGAAAGCTTTCAAAGGAGGCTCTGTGGAAGTTTCCCCAACAAGGGCTGGTTCAACCTCTTCAACGGGCTGAGAAGTTGAAGGTTGTTATTTTTGAGGGACGGATTTTGATGTTTTTGCCATTGGAGTTGAAGTCATAAGAGTAGAGGCAAAGGACAATCTATGAGAGAAGTTTGAAGTGTAAATATGCAGACAACAAAGGAGAGGAAAGGTTTGAACAACATAAAGTCTGAAAATTAAAGAATGGAGGAGCTATTTATACTTTCTCAAAAGCGGCGGTCCAGATCACGAGGTAGGGGAGCATTAAATGGCATTTGCAGAAGTTGCAGGGTCTGTCGCCAGCTAGGACATGCGAGGATTCTTTTTGACAGCGGTCACATGCATCATCGTGCTGCCGTCACCCATCAATGGGACGTTTTTAGGTTGTGTGATTTGACGTTTTGAACTTCGTGCCCTGCTCAATAAGTGTTGTTTTTGCTTGACCTGCTCTCGAAGGACGGTGGCTCATATCGTTTCTTGTCGCTATTTTCCAACAAACGAGGGGACTATCTGTATGGGGTCGGATACAATCGGGCACATAAGGAGTATCGACCTTGGGCACAAACCGAGGTCGGTCTATATTGGATCGAGGCTGGCGCTTCAAGAAGGACGGTTTGAGGTCGGACATCATTGGATCGGAGCCAAAGCATTCGAAAGGAGGCAGTCAAGACCGGTCTGGGTAAAAGCATCTTATGATAAAAGTATCATTTTCGCATAACGGAAAGGCCGGAAATCTCGTGGTATACAGTTATCTCGGCGGGAATCACGGCCCCAATCATTAGAGACGTTAGACCAGTATTTTTAGGGATAATTCATCCTGTAATTAAGTCTTTTACTTTATATAGAATTCCTTATTTTCCCTATAAAAGAGTAAGTTTCATTGTACAAGGCAACAGATATACATCATCAGTAAAACAATTGTCTTTTCTAGCTATCTTTTTCACAAATTATTGGTTCTCTTTACTGCTCATTTCGTCACAGCAAAGTCATACGATTCTAGTGGTTTGTTTATTCTCTTGCTTATTTAGAATCAGTCTTTATTCATCGCTATTTATTTTATTGTATCAGAAAAATTCACGTATCCTTAGTACCACGTATAAATTCAATTGTTACCCTTATTTTAGGGTAAACACTATCTGCTACACTTTTATATGGCATCATTACTTATTCAAAGAGTCCAACGCCTTATCTTACTATATATTATCTGGAGTTTAAGTTCTATGCGTTGATGGTGTAAAATGTTTATGCAATCATGTGGCAGGTAAATCTATTTGCTACGCGTTTATCGCTAACCTGAGATAAATGGTAAGTCACCTGCCATAATAGGTTTATTATGTGTAACAATTCATTCCACTAACTTTAATTCTATTCTCAATTATTTAAAAAAAAAACAAGTGATTTATTATTGTTTAGGTAATTTTAAGTAAGTAAGTATCACTATTAATAAGAAATCACTGTATGATTGAAAGAAAAATAAATGCATCAACTTTAGAACATAGAATACTATCAGAATAAACAGAGTAAAAGAATATATTTCAAGAATGGTGGAAAAAAAGAGAGAAGAAAGAAAATTAAAATACTATGGGGGCTAGAACAGTAGCAGCCTTGATAATAAGTCCACGAAAGGACTTGCTATTCTGCTTTAAAGATGCGACATTTACAGTAGTTGTGGACCTAAGCCCTTCAAAGGATGCAAAACCCTTGACAGAAATGGAGGATGCAGTTAGCTGAGTTGCTGCCATTCCTTTCTGAGCTGAATGGAATTGAAACAATTTATATATGCTGAGCAACCAGAAGCGATAGAGTAAAGTAAGGAGAAATCAAGAATTTGAATGGATGATAATAGAGGGAGTACCTGTGATGGGAAGGAATTAGGGGTGATGACAATGAAGAAAAGGATCTTCTACTAGGGACTGAGGAGTGAGTGAGGACTGAGATGTATGGTGAGGTTGTAGAAAATGGAGTACATAGGGGATAACGAAACCCTAGAAGTTGCTAGAGGGGATTTGAGAGGGAGTTTTGTGCAAAGATAAGATGACTCCAGAACTTCTCAAGAACTCTCTTATGTATATGTGAACTAGTGAGGTTATGTCCGGGCTTAGCCCGGCCCAACGGCTACGTGATCAATTTGTGTCTGAATGTATATCTTGATTTAATTGTTTCTCCGCCGATTCTTTTTGGTAACACTAACTTGGTACCATTCAGAAATTTTTGTAAATAAGCTTTTATTTGACATACATTATTTATTATTACCATTACAAAAGTAATTAGTAGTGTTGGAATTAAAAGGAAGGGCACATCGGTACAAGGAGTCAAGCCATCCGAATCAGACCCGTAAAAGTCTCGTTTCATGGTTACAAAGATACTTATTTGTTTTTCCTCAAAATCGGATAGCAATTGAATTTATATGTAGTTTTAAGAATATGTGGATTAATTTAATACGAGTAATAGCGTTTGATTAAACAAATAAAAAATATAGTAGATGACCAAACAAATAATAAGAGTGATTCCGAGCTCGGTTGATGGCCCGATGAAGAACCTGCCCTCATCCAAGCTTATACTTATGAAGAACATAAGAACAGGAGTAAGAACTTTGAACAACTAATAGAATTGAAATAAATTGCCATGATATGCGTGTTACAATGTGTTCCATGAGTAATAAGATTTTCCCTTTATATAGTAGGGGAATTTTATCCTATGTACAATTATAAAAAAGGTAAAAATCTTTCATTTCACTAATCACTGATTTTCTGCCACCACGGGCCGAGATTCACGCGGTGATTTTCGGCTAGGCACGAACATCATGGCCCTCTATTAGTCGTGTGTAGTTTTTTGGTAATGTTCTCCGAAGTCCCAATCCTCGAATTGGACCAGGAGGATATGACTCTGATATCCCCAAGGGCAGGCGTTTTGCCCGAGCCCCAATACGAGGGGCTCCCTACTCTAACTCCTATACCTTACGGCCATCTTCCTGCTCCGTTTGACTCACCGAAAAGTCGAGTCATGCGGTGGGCTCGATTTTATCCGTATACAGATAGTCCCCTCGTTTCTCAGAGAGTTGGCTTGCCAAAGCGATGGGAAACGACAGATGACTCCGGTTCCTTCCTTCGTACGCTACGACGGGGGAGCCGAAACGTCCCATCAATTGCCTCGTTCTGATTTCGGACAGGTGTCACTCATCAGCAGGTTGCCTCTGAATGTGAAGCGTCAGCCGTTTCCCTATAAAAGCCTCCTTCCTTTGTCCTTTTTCTACTTTCCGATCAAACCGCTATCTTGGTGCTTTCCAGCCATTATCATAACCTTCTTCAAATATTCATATCTTCATCTTTGTTCTTCAATCTCCGTATCAATCTCCAGATTTCTGCCCAGATTTCCTTCAAATCTTCATACTTTGTTCTTTATCTTCAAAACCCATCTTTTCAAAACTTCGTGTTCATTTCTCAAATTTTCAATCACTCCCCCAGATGACAATGGAAAAAACATCGAAAACAGTTCCTCAACAAGTTGCCTCTTCATCTTCTCAACCGGCATTGTTACTGAAGCGGTTAACCGTGAGGTGGTTGCCCTCGAAACGGCTTCCCCCATTGTGGCTGCTAACGAACCGGCCGCCGAGCCTCCCTAGTCAGCGTTCATCCCAGGGGGCTGTTCGATATATATGTTCTATGACCGAAGACGAGAAGCCTTCGCACAAACAGGATCGGGGCAAAGGATTCTTGAGATATATATGTTCTGTGACCAAAGACGTTCTTTCCATAGTTCGTAAGGACTACGATTGAGAAGGCAAGAACGTAGTATTCCCTAGGCCCGAGGACGCCATTACTACCCATGTGGAGGGGTACTTAAGTATTTATACTTATCTCTTCACGTCGGGCCAGATGGATTCGATAGTTCTAGATTTTTGTAAAAGATACGAGGTGTGCCTAGGGCAAATCCACTCATCATTGTGGAGGATCATGACCCTCCTCTGTTACTTCGTGAACAAGACCGAATTTCGTTGGTTCATGATCGACCACCTGCTTCGATTATACAGTCCTCGGATATTCCGAAGTGGATTGATCAAGCTTACACGCCCGGCCAGCAAGGCCCCCTTCTCCAACATCGACGAAGATCGAGACTGGGGCTCGAAGGGATGCTTTGTCCGATTGAGGACCGAGGATTTCATCCTTATGGAATACATGCCATTCGTTGAGAAATGGAATGCATCTTGTAAGTGCAACTCCTTTTTTCAACATCAAAATTTCTTCTGCTTTCATTTCTATCTTCTCATTTATGTTTGTGGCTATGCAGTTGTTGCCTGGGTTTCGAATGCGGTTCCTAGTTAAAGGAGTGGATCAAGGGAATCTATACTCAAATATCCTACTTCGAGCGCACATGGCGCGGACTCTCAAAGGGCCGATGGGAGGCCCGTTCTCATGGTAAGGCCTCTTTCCGAGTAATCAACACTATGTCTTCACCTTCTATTGTACTAACTCCTCTTCCTTCTTTGTTATTGCAGGATTGCTTAAGACCACCGAACTTAGGCCTTCAGAAGGGGATGAAGATGTTCCCCCACCCGTTTATCCCTCTGTTGCTGCCACGGAGGGAAAAAAGAAGAGGAAAATTAAACCCTCGGGCTTCCCGAGCTCCGAGGTGAAGAAACCAAAGAAGCGGGTGCTCCGCAAGCCCAGGAGAGGCTCCAATTCCCTGGTGCCAGCCTTCGACTCCCTCCTCCGTCTTAGGGATGAGCCGGAGGATGAATCTATTTTAGTAACCCATGGGACGACCTATCCCGAGGATTGGGATGCATCCGAGGGGGAGACTCGTGAGATCGACCCCCTCTAACTCAAAAAGCCGACGTGGATACCCGAGGTGAAACTTTCCAGGATGCCGCTTCTGCACCAAAGGAAGCGCCTGATGTAATTACGATCTCGGGGACACCCTCCTACACCGAGCCTATGCTCGACGAGGCCCAAGCAAGGAAGGAGAAATCCAACAAGGGGGGCCAGCGTACGGAAGATCCCCTTTACTCCTTTTTTGATTGAGTAGATTCGTCCGCTTTGGAAGACTTCTTCGGTCTGGGTAACGTGGATGTTCTGAAGAAAGACACTTCCTTGGAGGCTGGCAGGCCGAGCTCGAGCCTGAAATTAGTCAATCAGTTCCCCGCTCCTAGTGTGGACCCTAGCCACAAGAGGTCGATTATACTGACCGTCTCGGAGGATGCCAGGTTTTGTCCGCTCCTGTGGGGGTAGCTAGCTACCTCCGATGCCACGTGACCGAGGAGGACCAGGCAAAAATGAATGCAGTGAATGTGCCATGCCTTTTCAATGAGGCGCAGCGGGCACCGAACAAGGTATGGCATCATTCCCTTCTATCTATCCATAGTTATCTGTGTTTAAATTCCTCATGTTTTCTTTGCCTTTTTGCAGGCTCGATACTTCACGAGGAGATTTTCCTCCGACATTGGGTTGAAGTCAATCTACTCGAGCTCAAGATCAAGGAGCTTGCCCAGAAAAGGGATATGTACAAGCTTCTTAGCGAGCAGTAGGAGGGGGTCGCCAAGAACCTCCAGGTCGAGCTGGATGCGGCTCAGAAGGATCATGCCGACTTGGTGGAAAAGGTAAAGATTTTCGAAGTTAGAAACGAAGGTTCGGTCGCAGAGGCTAACAAAACTTCGCAGTTCCAGCAGAAGATCGGCCACATCGACCAACTCCGCAAGGAGATGGATGAGATCCAAGTGATGGCCGACGGGTGGAAAAACAAGATGGACCTGCTGGCCTCGGATAAAGAAACTACCCAGGCCAAGCTGTCTTCGGAGGAAGTTCATCTTCGAGTGGCGAAGGAGAAGGCCGATACACGGGCTCGACAAAATGAGGACCTCCAAGCTCAACTGGGCTCGTCCATTGCTGAACGGGATGCCCTTGGCAAGGAGCTCGAAATAACAAGGTCCAAGTTGGAAGAAACCTCGGCTGATGCTGACGAGATGGTGGCCCAGTACAAGGCCGATGTTGAAGCAGTCGAGACCCACCTGAAGACTACCGCTGAGTATGTGAGGCGGCTTTCCCGAAGGGAGACCCTCAAGGAAATACATGCCCGAGGCTTCAAACTATCTGCTGAGATCGAAGAGGAAAAAAGACTCTAGGTCGAGGCTAAGAGGCTAGCCGAACCCCAAGGTGAAGAAGGCTCCAAGGGGTCTAAAGAATCCGAAGGCTCCAACGGTTCTGGCGACGAGTCAGGCTCCGGTGAAAACCAGGCAGAGATGCCTTAGGATTTTTTGTTTTTGTTTTTATATCTTGTACATTTATTTTTGTGGTGGCCGTTTTCATTGGCATTTGTAAAGATATTCTGGAATGTATAAAAAAAAATTCTTTTTCTTTTGGCAATTTTCAAGTCTATTATCTTCAGCACTATTTTATAATTGCAAGCATTTCTAATGCCTTAGCACAGAATCAAACGTAGTAATAAGTCATTTTTCGGAGGTTCGAACAAGACCTGTCCTCGATGCAACTTTTGGTTGAACTTATTGAAGCTTGAAGTGACCGGAAGCTCTCTCCAAGATGCTTTTTTAAATATTTTTAGACTATATCTTTGCCGAGGGTAACCTTTTAACAGATTTGGAATTTTGTTGAATGCCTTATGTTTTGATTACAGGCTTCGGACATCTCCGAACCATTTTTAGAGTGGCCGTAGCCTTTTAGATTTGGGCATTGCCTAATAGGTTTTGTGCTTCCGAGTTTCGATAACAACGAGCCAATCGAACTTATCTCGGACGGTAGTCCCCAATTGTGGGTAGTCCTTTGGGCTCGGATAAGGGTGGCCCTTGGGCTCGATCGTTCCCGAGTAGGAATAGCCCTTAGGTTCGATACTTTTAAGAAGTGAAAAAAGTTTCTTAGAAAGGTGGAAACTTTCTTTCATTTCTGTGTGTAACGTACAATATTGTAAGCGTGTAAAAGCTTGTATTATGGCTGATGTGGCCTATATGGGCACAGTTCATTTAATAGTTTGGCCCTTACAATAAATCCTATCCACCGAGTCTAGACTGTTCAAGCACAAAGTTTTCTTATTTGCTAAATATCTTGACCCAGGGGTGATGGCCCCCAGTATTCCAGGTCGATCTTTGAAAGGGCTCGGATACTGTTTGCGTGACCATTGGCTCCGATTTAAAATCGGTCTTCGATTCTAAGTTAGCACGATTTACTGTTGTCTCGTTAAAAAACCTTACCGGAAAACCCATTTGGGACAAAACCAGTTCAAGGAAAAAAGAGTACAACGTGTGCTTTCAGACCTAACAGCTACATTCTCCTTTGGTTGTTTCCTGCAAGTGTTAGCCCAATTCGTAATATAAAAAATAAAGAAAGGGAAATGAGGTCGTACCTTAGTAAAAGTATTGGTTTAAGTGCGTCACGTTTCAGTTGTTTAGTAGCTGTGCGCCGTTTCTTACATCGAGTTTATACGAACCTTTATCGATAATACCGATGATTCGATATGGTCCTTCCCAATTCGGTCCTAGCTTCCCTTCATTTGGATTCCAGGTGTTCAGTGTTACTCTTCTCAACACCAATTCCCCAATATTGAAGTGTCGGAGGTTGGCTCTTTGGTTATAATATCTTTCTATCCGCTGCTTCTGGGCGGCCAACAGGACTATAGCGACCTCGCACCTCCCGTCCAATAGTTCCATTCTCGTGCTCATGGCCTTACTTTTTGATTCTTCGATTGCGTATCAGAACTTGAGGCTCAGTTCTCTCACCTCAACTGGTATTAGTGCTTCGGCACTGTAGACCAGAGAAAATAGAGTGGCCCCGGTACTGGATTTTGAGGTCGTGCAGTATGCCCACAAGACTTTGGGCATAATTTCCTTCCGTTTTCTTTTGGCATCGATTAACCTTTTCTTAAGGTTTTGAAGGATGGTTTTATTCGCCAACTCCGCATGTCCGTTGCCACTAGGGTGATATGGTGTCGACAAGATCTTTTTGATCTTATGGTCCTCAAAAAATTTGCTTACCTTGGTGCTGATGAATTGCTTCCCGTTATCACATACTATCTCGGTCGGTATTATCGAACTGACATATTATATGGTCCCAAATGAAGTTGATGACTTCTTTTTCCCGGACCTTCTCGAACGCTTGAGCTTCGACCCATTTAGTGTAATAGTCAGTCATAAATTGTAGAAATTGAGCCTTACTGGGTGCCCATAGTAGGGCACCGACAATGTCCATCCCCATTTCATGAACGGCCAACGCGATAGGCCGAATGTAGTATCTCCCCAGGTTGATGGATCATTGGTGCATGCCTCTGACAACCGTCGCATCTCCGTGCAAACTCCTTCGCATCTTTCTCCATGTCGATCCAATAATAGCCGGCTCTGATTATCTTACGAACCAAAGATTTTGCCCCCGAATGGTTTCCACTGTGCCTTCATGAACTTCCCTTAAAACATATTCGGTATCCCTCGGCCCCAAGCATATGGCGAGTGGGACATCGAACGTTCTTCTGAATCAAGTACTTTCGGACAGGCTAAATGTGGCTGCCTTCGTGCATAGAGCTCTCGATTCTTTAGGATCCGAGGGCAACTTCCTAGTCTTCAAGTAGTCTATATACTTGTTTCTCCAGTCCCAAGTTAAACTCATTGAGTTTAGCTCGTCATGGACTTATTCCACTACTGATTTCATGAGTTGTATGACCATTCCCGAGCTGAATTCATCATCATTAACCGATAACCCCAAGTTAGCCAGGGCATCGGCTTTGCTCTTTTGATCCCAGGGCACGTGTTGTAGGGTCCATTCCTTGAATTGATGCAGCGTTACCTGTAGTTTATCCAAGTATCTTTGCATTCGTTCCTCTTTCACTTCGAATGTCCCAATAACTTGATTTACCACCAGGAGGGAGTCACATTTAGCTTCGATCACTTCGGCCGCCAAGCTTTTAGCTAATTCGACACCTGCAATCATGGCCTCATACTTGGCCTCATTGTTAGTCAATTTCACAGTTCTAATAAATTGCCTAACTATGTCAACCGTAGGCGGGCTTCAGCACGATGCCGAGTCCGGACCCCTTTGCATTCGAGACACCATCCGTAAAGAAGGTCCAGATTCCCGAGGAGGTCCCCTAGGTAAACAACAATTCCTTTTTGACTTCGGGTATTAAGGCGGACGTGAAGTCGGCCATGAAGTCTACCAAAATTTGGGATTTAGTGGCGGTTTGGGGCCGATTTCGATATCGTACCCGCTAAATTCCATGACCCATTTGGCCAATCGTCCCGAGATCTCGGGTTTGTGCATTATATCCCTCAATGGGTAAGTAATTACGACACATATGAGATGACATTGAAAATATGGCTTTAACTTCCTAGAGGCGCTTAGCAAAGCGAGCACCAATTTCTCCAGGTGAGGGCGCCTTGTTTCGGTCTCGCTTAGAGTTCTGCTACCATAGTAGATAGGAATTTCGTACCTTCCTCTTCCCGAACTAAGACTCCATTTACCGCTATCTCAAATACCGCCAAGTATAGGTATAACTGCTCGTCCGCCTTCGGAGTATGAAGCAAAAGCGGACTCCAAAGGTACTGTTTAAGTTATTCCAAATCTTGCTAGCAATCCGGGGTCCACGAGAAGTTATTCTTCTTCTTCAATAATGAGAAGAACTGATGGCTCTTATCGGAGGACCTTGATATGAACCAACCCAAGGTGGATATGCACCCGATTAACCTTTGAACGACCTTGACATTGTCCACCACGATGATGTCCTCTATAGCATTGATTTTGTCGAGATTGATCTCGATTCCCCAGTTGGACACCGCGAATCCAAGGAACTTCTTGGACCCAACCCCGAATGCGCATTTCTCAAGGTTTAGCTTCATATTGTATTTCTTCAGTATGTTGAAGGTTTCCTGCAAATGTTCCAAATGGTTCTCTACTCGCGGGGACTTAACTAACATGTCGTCAATGTAAATCTCTATTAATTTTCCTATTTGCTCTTCGAACATCCGGTTTACTAGGCGTTGGCATGTGGCACCGACGTTGTTTAGTCCGAACGACATTATGTTATAATAATAGGTGTCATATGTAGTGATGAAGGAAGTTTTTTCTTGATCACCCGGGTCTATCCGGATTTGGTGGCACTCAAATAGGCGTCGAGAGAGCTGAGTATCTCATGGACGTCCATCGCATCGATCATGTGATTGATGTTAGGCAAAGGAAAAGAGTCATTAGGGCATGCCTTGTTCAAGTCTTTGTAATCTGCACACATTCTTAATTTATTTCCCTTTCTAGGAACTACCACTATGTTAGCTAACCAATTTGAGTATTTAACTTCCCGAATGGAACCTATTTTAAGGAGTTTGGATACTTTGTCTTTGATGAATGCATGTTTGACTTCGGACTGAGGCCTCCTCTTTTGTTTAACCGGATGGAACTTCGGATCCAAGCTCAGCTTGTGGGTAGTTATTTCTGGCGGGATCCTTGTCATATCAAGATGGGACCAAGCAAAACATTCTTTGTTATCTATAAGGAATTTAATGAGTTTTTTCCTGAGCTCGGGAGTTAACCCCGTGCCCAGGTATACCTTCCGGTCGGGCAAGTGTTCGATCAATATGACTTACTCTAGCTCATCACCCGTTTGACTTCGTGGTATCGGAATCGTCAGGGGTGATGAACGACCTAAGAACTTTGTAATCATCATCCTCGCCTGCTTTTTGCTTCTCCAATTTGGCCAGGGCCAGTGTTGGTGATTTCTATTTAGTTTCTTCCTTCCTAACCGACTCCGGGTTCTTTGATGTCAAGAGGGCGGACATCGGGATCACCTCATTGACCGCGAACATTTCTTTTGCGGCCGATTGTTCTCAGTAAACTATTTTGATCCCTCCTGGTGTGGGGAACCTCAATTCCTGGTCCAGAGTCGAGGGTATTGCCCTCATGGTTTAAATCCATGGTCTTCCAAATAGAGCATTGTAGCTCATATCCCCCTTGATGACATAGAACTTCTTCTCCTGAATGGTTCCGGTGGTGTTTATCTATAGGGTTATCTCCCCTTTAGTAGTTTCACATACCATGTTGAATCCGTTTAAGACCCGGACCGCGGGCACTATTTTGTCTTGTAGACCCAACTGCTCTACGACCTTCGATTTGATGATATTGGCCGAGCTACCTGGACCAATCAATACACGCTTAACTCTAGATTTATTTATGAGTATAGAAATTACTAGGGCATCGTTATGCGGTTGCACGACGCCTTCAGCGTTTTCATCGTTGAAAGAGATGGTCCCTTCCGGCATGTAATCTCAGGTTTTCTTTTTCCTTGTAATGGCACCTTAGTGTGCTTCAGCATTGGCTCCTGTGGGATGTCTACTCCACCGATGATCATGTTGATGACGTGCTGAGGTTCCTCTTGCTCGGTCTGCTTGTTGGAGTCCCTATTCCTGAAGTGATTTTTGGCTCGATCACTCAGAAACTCCCGGAGGTGTCCGTTATTGAATAACCGGGCCACTTCTCTTAGCTGTCGGCAGTCTTCGGTTCCGTAGGAGCCATGATACTTACACATCAAGTTGGGGTCTCTTTGGGCAGGATCGGACTGCAATGGCCAAGGCCACTTGGTATCTTTGATGCGTCCGATGGCTGATACGATGCCGGCAAAATAGACACTAAAGTTATACTCCGATAACCTTGGTGCCTCCCTAGCCCTAATTGGCCTGTCGAAACCGTTTTTTCTCATGAGTCCCCGGTTATTATGACCTCGATCGCTTCTTTTTTTATTCCTCGCTGGGTTGCGTCCGGATCTACTGCCCCTTCGATCTCCGCTATACGGTTGGTACCGATTTTTGCTCGAACTTGGTTCATGATCGTCGTCTCTTTTAGGCGTGTCATTAGTTCTGATAGGATACACGGACCCAGAGGAGGCCTCGAGCTGATCATCCTCCACTCTGATTTTCGATTGGTACCTGTTATGGACGTCTGCCCAAGTCACTATCGGGTACTCTATAAAATTATGTTTCAGTTGTTGCGAAGCCAAATAGCTTTGTGGGTTGAGTCCTTGAGTGAATGATTTTGAACAGCCCAATCATCCGCAACCGGGGGCAAATCCATCCTTTCCATTTGAAACCTCGACACGAACTGCCTGAGCATTTTGTTATCTCTTTGCTTGAATTTAAAGAGGTCTGATTTTCTGGTCTCGACTTTGATGGCCCCGGCTTTTACTAAGGCATCCGCTAGCATGGTAAATGAATCAATGTAATTAGGGGGTAAGTTGTGATACCATATCGTCGCTCTTCTAGACAGGGTTTCCCTAAACTTTTTCAGTAGAACTGACTCGATTTTGTCATCTTCCAAGTCATTTCCCTTGATGGTACATGTGTAGGACGTTATGTGTTCATTCGAATCCGTGGTCCCGTTATACTTTGGAATTTCGAGCATGCGAAACTTCTTTGGGATCGATTTCGGAGCTGCGCTCGGAGGGAAAGGTTTTTGGATGAACTTCTTGGAATCCAAGCCTTTCAATATTGGGGGTCCTCCTAGGATTTGATCAACCATGGAGTTTTAGGTCTCCACTCTTTTGTTGTTGGCTTCGATTTTCTTTTCTCTTGATTCCACCAGTTTTGTCAGTTCCTCAAGCATCTTTATTATCTCGGGGTTGGTCCTAAGTTCAAGTTCACCTGGCCTTTCTATGGCGGGTTCATTTCTGCGAGTATCTTTTCGGGATGGTTCAGTCTCAATTCTGCTTGGGGTGTGACTTTGGTTCCGCAACTGGGCTATCGCTGCCTGTTGAGCCTACAACATTTCGAAGATCACCCCCAAACTGATCCCATCAACTTCACCATCGTGTGTACTATGGGCCACTAATCGAGCTCCGTCGTGAACGCTGATTTCGTTGTCTGTAGGAAAGTTTGCATCCATAGCTACATCTGAGTTAGCATCAATTAGGTCCGCAATAACTCCGTTGGGGTCAACAAGGGGCACCTCATTGCCGGGCACTATATTGTTGTTCTCACCATGGTGTCCAGAATCAGTATCAACGTTCAAATGAGCAGACTGAGAGTTTGACATTTTTAATTTGACCTAAAATTAAAATCTCAAACAACAAGTGTAAAATAGAGTGCGTTATAGAAATCTGTATCAAATTACTACTATTATCCCTAGCTCCACGGTGAGCGCCAAACTGTTTACCCTCAAAATCAGATAACAATTGAATTTATATGTGGTTTTAAGGATATGTGGATTAACTCAATACGAGTGATTAATAGCGTTAGATTAAACAAATGAAAAACATAATAGATGACCAAACCAATGATAAGAGTGATTCCGAGCTCGGTTGATGGCCCGATGAAGAACCTACCCTCGATTCCAAGCTTATACTTATAAAGAACTTAAGAACAAGAATAAGAACTTTGAACAACAAAGAGAATTGAAATAAATTGCCTTGATATGCGTGTTACAATGTGTCCCATGAGTAATAAGCTTTTCCCTTTATATAGTAGTGGAGTTTTACCCTAAGTACAATTCTAAGAAAAAGTAAAAATCTTCTGTTTCGCTAATTACTGCTTTTCTGCCGATACGGGCCGAGATTCACGTTGCGATATCCGGTTAGGCACGAACATCATGGCCTTTTGTTAGTCGTGTGTAGCTGTTTGGTAATGTTTTCCGAAGTCCTAATCCTCAAATTGGACCCGGAGGATATGGCCTTGATATCCCCGAGGGCAGTTGTTTTGCCTGAGCCCCGATACGAGGGGCTCCCTGCTCAAACTCCGATCCATTACGGCCATGTTCCTGCTCCGTTTGACTCACTGGAAAGTCGAGGTATGAAGTGGGCTCGGCTTTATCCGTATACATTATTGACTCGTTAGCACCGCATAAAAACATTCCCGTTAGAGTAGCTGAGTTGCTCCGCCGCCCCTTAACCCGGTGTTCATGACGTGGTACGGAACCTTCACCGTACCGGGGGACGGGGACCGAGCAGGGCATAGCTAGCAGCATCGGAGCCGATTCGTCATCAGCTCAACCACTTGTTAGAAGGAAGTGCAGCTTGATTGCCGGTGGGAATCAACGGGAAGGAAAAAATAAGAAGATGCATCACGTCAGGATCTATTGCTCAAACCGAATCACCTTCTTTGGCCAGATCTTCCAATCTTTTCACAATTACAATTCACTGCGCCCCCTCCTTTAAAAGGCGGCAACGAACCAACTCACCAAATGGTGAGTTGATGCGAAAGTAGGCCAAGCTCCGTAAAGCCCAACTAGCAATTTAATCGTTTATTAGTTTCTTATTGGATACAATTTAAATATTTAATTAATTTATATTTGAATTGTAATATTAAATTAGAGTTCTTTTGAGTAATTATAAATTTTGATTATTAATTTAATATAATTTAAGGAAACTCAAAAGTGAAGATATTAAAAACATTTCAAAAAGATCATGCAGCATATCGGGACCAATATTTTTTTGGTCCTAGTTTTGAGCATAACTTTAAAATAATAAAAGCACTAATAAATAACATAACTCTGTTGGTGTCAATTATGCGTATACTCGAGTATTTTTGTTTCAGAAAAATAATATTAAATTTTACTTCATTCTCTTTCTAAATAATAAACCGGTTTAAATTTTCAATTTATGTAATACCAATTATCAAACCGCAAATTGTATCTATAAACAAGTCAATATGAAAGTTTGCAATTTGTACTCAAAACTTCTTTTGTCGTGTTTGGTTACGAATGGAAAGCGCGTGGTTCAAATTTCCTAATGTACTTTATCCCTCGATTAATCTTTATATTTTTGAAATAGATAGTGTTTACAAAAGGAAAATCATTTTCCCTTCTTATGCTAGCTCCGGCTCAAACGAAGATCCTTGTAAATTGTAATTCACAGTTTGTTCTCTATTCTTCGTATTCTTTTTTTTTTTTTAATTCTTTATAACTCTTAGTAAATAATGTTTATGACTAATATGATGTTTCACATTAAATTTGGCTTTTGTAGTATACTTTGTGATTCTTACTTTATCAGATTTTTTAGTTCTTTGCAATCTTTTAGGCTATAAAATTTGAAAGAGAAATATACTTCTCGTTGAATTATCTTTCACCTTCAATATAAAATGAAAGAGGGAAATATTAGGGACCCCTTACACTCGAGGACTTTAATTTAGTTCCCCTTTTATTATAAGGGGTCCTAAATACCCTCCTTCACTTGATTTTTTATTTTTTAATACCATTTTTTATGCCGACCTGGCATAAGAAGTAGATGCAAACTTAGTTGGGCGCGTGGAACAGAAATTTTAACCCAAATATAACCATTCCAACAGCTCTTTCTCTCTCTTTTCCTATATATTCTCTTTAACAACACTTCTTCCACTAAAGAACATTGTTGTGCCTTTCCTTTTTCATGCCATCAATTTCTTTCCAAGTCTTGTTCCAATATCACTTCATGGATTCGAATCGGAAGTAATTTTGTGCTTGTGGGTGTCCTCCAGTATTGAAAATTTCATGGTCGAATGGCAATCCGGGTGTAGATTCTTCGGTTGTAAGCACTATGGGATAGGTTAATTTTTAAAATTTTCGAATGGGTTGTATTTTATTTGATTTTTCTTAAGTTCTGATTTTGTTTATTTTGATTCCACACAGTCTAAATGGCGAAGTCCATGTGAGCATTTCGAGTGCTATAACCCTCAATTCCCTCGGCAAGCAAATGTTGTGATATTGGGTTTGCTAAAGAAGAGCAACAATCAACAAAAATAATTGAAGTGGAAGAAAGTCTTGAAGCTAATATTGTGTTTTAGCTTGTTATGCAATGTAATAATGTATTTGAATTTTTGTCTATAATTTTGTTAACGGAATGGCAGAATATGTATTTGTGTTTTAGTTCGATCAATGTAGTCTGCAGTTGTGTTTTCGTTTGATGAATGTACTCACCAGAAGCTCTATTTGTGTTATTCAATGTATTGTCTCTATGAAGCAATGCATATATTGGTAGATATGTTCCAACTTCTTGCTGTTTCAGTTGCTCTCTTTTTATGGGTTCAATTAGTGCATACAACATAGACTATCCTGTCATTTCATAGTGTGCAAAGGCGAAAATAACTGGAGACATTTACAATGAATCATTACTCAAAATAGCTGGAATTCATTCACAGTTAAATATTGTTCATCAGCATTCAAAGAGCAGCAAAATACTGTGTACCAGTTTCAACTGCTACTTTAAATACATTCCAAAACACAATACCAAAACACAATAGCTGTTTCAAAAGATACGAGTGCCAACAACATAATTTCCTTGTTTTGAAGATACCACAACTGATAGTTAAGACTGCCAACAAAAAAATATTTAAGATGGGATCTTGGAGGGAGATTTTTCCTTGACTTGTACCCTTGTTTGAATTCTAGCTGCCCTTGATCTAGTAGTGAAGCGATGGTGTGCACTTTGGACTTGGAGTTGTCTTTAAGTTATATCTGTCTTGCCTTTCCATTTAAGCCTTTTGGTTGGTTGGTAACCAATGTCACCAGTCACATGTGCTGAATTGATCACATTAGCAGATGGTGTTTTAACTGTTCTGCTGCTAGGCAGCCCTTGCTGAAACAGGCATAAACATTTACATTAGCATAAGATGTTGTTCTGCCTAACAATAATAGTGAACTTAAAATTTAAGACACTTACATTAACACTAGTATATCCACTTTGGGAAACAAATACACCATGTCCCACAACCCTTCATTTCTTGTAACCACTTCTGACCCCTTTACCTTTACTGCTTGTACCAGAATTACCTCTATTTCTCTTCTTTGAATTAACAGTTGAGAATTGTTGAGATCTGGCAAACTAGTACATAAAATAGAACTATAATTAGTGAATTATATGAATTACAAGAGGCATAAATAACTTAAAAGTTAATACTTTACCTCTGGTGTGGCTTTAGCCTTGGTTTTAGGATTGGGATCCTTTGGACAACCCCTCTTGTTATGATTGTCTTCCTTGTAAATTGAGCAGGTCATTGTTATGCCTCTTTTTGATAACTTTCAACCTCTCTTGATTTCTCCAACCTCTTTTTTCCTATTTTTTTTGGTTTTCCATGCATTTTCACCAGTGGAGAAGGATCAACCTTTTGGATTATCAGTTTCTGGCCACATTGCCATGCATGACACGGGTTGAATAAAGTGTGAATATGCCTTCAGATATGTCTCTTTCTTGTACCAGCTTGAGATTCCCTCTGATGCATTCTGCCTCAAATAGTGCATTGCTGCTATAGCATGGGCACATGGGATCCCTTTTAAATCCCATGCTCTAGAATTGCACTTTTCAGCTTCTAAGTGTATAATATGTTTCTTGTTTACCTCTTCTGAAACTTCAAACCCTTCATCTCCATTCCAATCTATAGTGACTTGCATTTATTTTTCAACATTGATATTGAACACCATCATTGCCATTGGCGATATCCCATCAACCCATGTCTCAGCAAATGCCCTGGACTTGCTCACCCTAATCATCACTTTAACTTTAATTTCTTTCAACATTGTAACAAGAGTCTTGTTCTTAGGGCCTAAGATCTAGGCACTAAAGTTTTCTGCCATATATTTTTCTACACTATCACATTTGAAGAATGTTTGAAAGTATGTCTTGCGCCATCTTTTCTTGTTGTATCTGATTAAGTCTTCAACAATCTCATTCCCTAGCTGAGCTATATCATCAAGCTTTCTCTTAAACTGCCTGATAAGTAGCCCTAACACAACCTCATAATCTTTCCTTCTTTCTATCCCTCTTCATTTCTATGTCTAATTTTCTAAAAATATGCCTACCATACATCCTATGCTCACATTCAGATAGAATTTCTTCAACTGCGGATATCAATCCCTGTCATTCAAGAACAAATAATATGTACTTAGAAACATAATATTAGTAATAAAACACACATTCAACATAAAGATAAAGACTTACCTTTTGCATGTCACTAATGATAATGATCTGTGAACTATCTCCCAAGTGAATGTCTTCTTGCAAAATCTTAAGGAGCCATCTCCATGTCTTCTTTTTTTCCTGGGTAACTACTGCCCATGCCACTGGATACATTTGGTTGTTTTCATCTTTGGAAATATCTACTAGGAGCTTACCCTTACAAATTTTCTTAAGAAAGCGCTCATCCAGAACTGTACATTTTTTTACAACCCTGTAAGAATCCCCTTTTCATAGCATCAAAGCAAATGTAGAAAGAGTTGAACTGTTTCTTTCCATGTATCTGTCAACTTAATCACACATGTGCTACCAGGATTACTTTAGAGCAAGACATCTCTATAGTCAAGAATCCTATTAAACTCTGCCACATGATCTCTCACAGCTTTCTACAACATTAACTTCCTTGTCTTTGAACACATAACCATGCCTACATACACACCAAGATCTTTTCTTACCAAATCTTGAATTTCCCACTCTTTGATTGTAGGTTGTGAGATAATTCTATCTTTGAGGTACACTGCTAGATATTGAGTTACAAAGAAAGTTACTTTTTGTCATATGACATTTGTGTCTTGGATTGAAGGTCTTGACAGTGAAATTTTCACTTCTTCCGTCCTTGCTAGCAAAGATCAACCATGGGCAGCCATCTTTACATTTAACCCTTACTCTAGTAAGCACATTCACATACTTGTCTAACTCAACTCCCTTTTTTCAAAGCATACTTTGTTACTGCCGTCCTAAACTCAGTCACATTTTCAAATACCAAACCCATCTGCCAAATCACAATCTTTCATGTTGGATCATAAATCACCCTGTTACTCTTTGTTCTACCACTTAATTGTCCTACATCATCAAATACAGGTTCAAGTTCTTCATCAAAATCAAAGGAATCAAAATCAGAACTATCATAGTATGATAGTTTACCATTCAGACTTCTCCTCTCTTTATTTATATCTTCAAAACCTTCATCTAACCCCACTTCACCTAAATAACCACCACCTTTTCCCTTCTTACCTTTTCTGCTCCTCCTATTTTGTTTCTTGAATTGCTTCACATCTCTCTTCAGAATCCTTAACTCCTTATGCACATCACTTCCATAATCTATAGACTGGTCAGATTCAACACCATCACCATCATTTTCTGCAATATCATCTTCAGAGTCTTCTTTACTACCTGCAGATTGTTGTACAATAGCTAGTTCTTGTGCAGTGTGCTCTACTATAACTAGGTCTTATGCAGCTTCTTCTTTCATATGTATATGTCTAGTCTATTGAAGAATAGCCATCTTCATTCACATCTGCATATTGTTCACCCACCCCAACATTAAAAGCAACCGTAGATGGAGCAAGAAGACAATTGAATTCCTTGCTGCCTCTTTTAATGCTGATAGGTGCATTAAAAGGCTCACCCACTATACCCAAATTGGTATCTATATTTGCTATTTGACTATCAGACAAATCAGTAGGGCCCTCTTCCTCTATAATTGAGTCTTCACACACATAAATGTCTATTGTGTGCCCATCTGACAACAATAGTGAAAGGCCATATATATCCCTATCATTTTTCAATTCAACCAAATTACCTCCCTTAGATGAAACCACAAAGTTATTTCCTAACTTAATAATTCCAAAACTCCTAGCATAATCTGTCAGTTCAGGAATTGATAAATGATCCTCATCAACATTGAAAACATGTTCTGTCCTACCCCCTATATAAACAGGTCACACCTCACTCACCATCATCCCTCTAATTTTCTATCTTAGGTTAAAATGTCACAGATTACCCTACATCCACAAATAATAACACAACAGAATTTTACAGAAAATCCCCAACTTAAAAAAATACAACCCGGCAATGTGAAACAAAGATAAAGATGTGTGTAAGAAAAGAACCAACTTTTAACAAAAAAAGTACAAGCCGACAATTAGAAACACAAAAATAAAGTATTTATCAAATAAGCCCCAATTTTTAATGGTAAAAAATCACAAGACGACAATTTCAGATACATATAAAGTATTTAACAAAAAAAGTCTTATTTTTTGAGGTTGTTACGAAAAAAACCTAGTCACCATGCATGCATGAGATGTAGAAATTCATTCCGAGGAGTACCTTCAATTTAAAAAGCCCTAAGTCATTATTTCTACAATCAAAATCCTAATCGATACCCTAATTTGTACAAACAATAAAGAACCAGGTAAAATGCACCGGAAAATTAACCCATTTTAAGTAAACAACTACTTACCTAATTGGAATTTCATAAAACAATCTTCCTTGTGACAGAGATTCTGCTCTATCCATGTTCGTCGGTTGAAGCAGACCCCAACAGACACCAATGGAAACCGACATTGAAGTAGATTAAAACGGTGAGAAATCAGCAAAATCACTACTAAGATAATATCTAAGTCTTGAGAGAACCCAACACTACCAAAACCCTCTCTACCAGAGAACCATTTGAGAGAGAAGTTTAAGAGAACACTCTAGAATTGTGATTTTTAGTCGACTAATCTTGGGGGAGATGGGTTATATTAAATAGTGGAGTCCAAAACATGTGATATCTCGTGGACAACCATTTGGACATGTTTTTCCACCGTGTACAACACTTATATACAATGTATACTCACTACCTCAACAAAGAAGGTATTAAAAGATGAAAAATCACATGAAAAGGGTATTTAGGACCCCGTATAGTAAATGAGGGAACTAAATGAAAGTCGTCAAGTATAGGGTCCCTAATATTTCTGCCAAAAATGAAACGAGCTCTTCACGGCAAAGCTTTCACAGTAGAAATATGAAAGATATCAAATACATAGTACCTTAACACATACACATTGATTAATGATAATGGAAGTTCTAAATATCTACCGAAAAAGGAAGATAAGCGACTTAAATACTTAATGCTCCTAACATTATTTTAGTAGTAACTTTCTCTGTTTGAGTTTCATTCTTTTCAAACAACTGAATGAAACGAAAAGATAATCTTTTTCTATTTTGCACTTCTATAAAATATAGTTCCAGGCAAAATTTTCGAAGCTATATAGTGTTATAACATATCAATGATTAACTTGATTAATTTAGTTTTAATTTAATAAAATATTAATTGGCTCATATTTCAAGTATTTAGACATTCAAACAACGTAGAATATAAGAAGGTCTAATATTTATTATATTATGATGGACTAATTGTTTACCCTCAAAATCGGAGAACAATTGAATTTATAAGTGGTTTTAAGGATTCGTAGATTAACTTGACACGAAAAGATAAATTAGATTGCAATTGAAATAAATAATGATAAAGTAAATGCAAACCACACGAATTGGATAATTTCAGCTTTGGAAGGTTAGCCACCATCGAGTCGGATGCACTTCGATCGGTATCAAGTCACATACGAATAAGAGCTTAAAGAGAATAATAATAATGTAGTGCTTTGGAATGTATGTTACAATGTACTAAATGAATTATTAGACCCCCTTTATATAGTAGATGAGTCCTACTTTAGGTACAATTCTATAAAAGGTAAAAAATCTCTTGATTTGCTGATTGTCGGTTCCTTATTGATATACGCCGAGATTTTCGCTGTAATATCCGACCGGTCACAGATATTTCGTTCTTCTGTTGGATATGCTAGCACTGTTTCTTCGAGCTCGTTCAGGGTTATGGTCGACTCCGGGATCACGGACTCAATGTTCTCGAAGGTAGGCGTTCTGGCACTTGATTCTAGCCCCATAGGACTTGGAGTCGATCTTCAGCCCTTTATTGCCAAGTTCCAAGCCTGACTCGCCATGTCATACGCGAGCCCGACTTCGACCGTATATAGATAGTCCACTCATTTTTCGGAGAGTAGACGACGAAAAATGACATGAGCTTCTGATTCTTACTTCTATACCCTGCGACAGAAACGACAGAGTAAACAAAACGTCTCGTTAGTCAAGTCTTAATGGCATTAAATGCTTGTCAGTTGCCGGTCGGCCACTCCCTTCTCACCGTTGCAGAAAAATTATAAATACCCCTTTCTTTATTCATTCAAACTTTCAAGCCTTCTACCCTCGTACCTAAGAAATTTTAATACTTCCAGGCACTTATATTCTGGTTTTTTAAGATCTTTTATAAGAACTTTTGTTCTTCTTCATCCCAAACTATCAAGTGTACTCCTTCCTCTTTTCCCTCATTTTCCCTCCATTTTCAAAGAAATGGGGAAGACTTCAAAAACCGTTCCCCCAAAAAAAAAACCATTCTACCTCGCGGCCGGCTACCGAGTAGACCGTTCCGCATACTTTTATCAAGGAACCAGTACCGGAACCTCCCTTGAAAATGTTCATCCCCGGGGGTGCCCGATCAATGCTGATTTTAAGGTTGAAAATCCCTCTTCCGTACAAGGCCGGTGAGAGGAGGTCTCAAGGTACATCTACTCGATCACTGAGGATGTTCTCTCTGCGGTCAAAAAGGATTACACTTGGGTCGACAAGCACGTAGTGATTTCCGAACCCGATGAAGACATCACCACTCACGTCGAGGGATATTTAAGTGTTTACACTTATCCCTTTACTTTGGGCCCCTAGGATCCGGTCATCATCGATGTCAGCGAGAGATACGAGGTATGCCTTGGTCAAATTCATCATTCATTCTAGAGGATCGTGATCCTTCTCTGTTTCTTTGTGAGAAAGATCGAAGGATGCCTGTTCACCATCGATCACCTCATGCGTTTATACAGTCCCCGAATCTACCGGGGAAGGCTGATTAAGCTCACATGTCTGGCCAGTAAAGCCCCATTCTCGAGCATTGATGACGACCGGGATCGAGGCTGGTTAGGTCATTTCGTTTGAGTGAGGACCTCGGACTTGATTCCAGCTAAGCATAGGCCATTTCCTGAGAAGTAGAATATTTCATGTAAGTATAATTTCGCTTCCAAAATTTGATTTATCTCTTTTTTCCTTCCTTCTTATCGGTGTTCTATGGTGGTGCAGCTGTCGCTCGGGTCCCGAATGCAATTCCTCGACTCAAGGAGTGGGTCGAGGGAATCGTACTACAAAGGCCCTATTCCGAGCGCTCATGGCGCGAACTTTCAAAAGGTTGATGGGAGTCCCATTCCCATGGTGAGATCCCTTTCATGAGTAAATAATACTTGGGGTTCCGTTGTGCTTCTTTAAGTTCTCACTTGTTTTACTTCTTTTTGCAGGTTTATCCAAGGACGTCACACTGAGGCCTCCATTCGGTGGCGAGAACCTCCGCGCCTAGTCCCCTGTTTCGAGATAGGGTGGTGAGAAGAAAAGAAAGAGGGCCCTAAGTTCATCGAACTCAGAGAAGAAGAAACCAAGGCGAAGGTTGGTGCGCAAATCCAAAAAGAGCACGAGCACTCGAGCACCATCTTCAGTTCACTCTATCGGTTGAGGGACAGATCCAAAGAAGAAGAAGCCTTCAATCTAGTGGCTCCAGTTTTATCAAGACTCGAAGGTCAAGGGGCCTCCAAACCGGAGAGAGATGAAGCCGATCTGCCTCAAGTTAGGGAGGCCAACGAGGAGGCCGTGGTCAAAGCTTCTCAGGATGTTGGCAACGCCCCGAAGGAAGCAATTGGTTTGATAGACATCACTGAGTCGCCTTCATTCATAGAGTCCATGTACAACGAGGCTCAGACGGTGAAAGAACGTCCCAACGAGGGGGCCCACAGAGCGGACGACCCCTTCCGCGGCTTTTTTGATAGTGTGGATTCTACCGCCACGGAGCACGTCACCGGGTTGGGTGACTTGGAGGTACCGAAGAAGAGTCCATCTTCGGGAACAAGCGAGCCTTTTTCAAGCCTGAAACAAGTCAACCGATTCCTCTCTTCCCCCATAGGGGTGGCCAGCTACCTTTGATGTTTGGTGACCGAGGAAGATCAAGCTACGATGAATGAGGTAGACACGCCGTGCCTGTTCAATGAAGCATAAGGGGCACTAAACCGGGTAACTTCAAATATCTCTTGATTACTTTAATTCATACATAGACTGATTTGTAGATACTCCTAACATTTTTATTTATGTCTGTAGGCCTCGGTGCTTCATCATGAGACTTTTGGGACAAGCTAAACCAGCTTGAGGCCGAGGTCCGAGGGCTCACTAAGAAGAGAGATACTTACAACCTTCTCAGCGAGCAGTGTAAAGGGGAGGCTAAGAGCCTCCGAGCTGAGTTGGAGATGGCTCGGAAGGAGCATGCCGACTTGGTCGAGCAGGTAAAAATATTTGAGGTTAGTGACGACGAGCTAGATTCGGTGACTAATGGTCGGAATCCATAGGTCCAACAGAAAATCGACCGGATCGCCCAACTTCAAGCTGAGATGGATGTTGTCAAGGCTGAGACCGATGAATGGAGAGGCAGGATGGATCATCTGGACTCAGAAAAAAAAGACTGCTCGGCCGCTACTGACTTCGGCTGAGACCCAGCTTCGAGCGACAAAGGAAAAGGCCGAGGTGCAGGCCAAAAAAGTAGAGGAGCTCCAGTCTCAGCTAAGTGCGGCTGTCTCTGATCGAGAAAATCTTGCCAAGGAGCTCGAAACGGCCAAGTTAATGGTCTTGGTGGTTAAAGCCGATGCCGACGAGATGGTGGCCCAATATAAGGCCGATGTCGAGGCAGCCCAGGATCAAACAAAGGATATCGTCGAGCATACGAAGCGGCAATACCGAAGGGAGGCGCTCGAGGAGATTCATGCTCAAGGTTTTGACTTGTCGGCCGAAACTGAGAGTGCTAAGGGGCTCGAAGCCGAGGCCAAGAAATTGGCTTATCCCGAGGAAGACTCCGAGGATTCAAGCGGATCTGAGGGTGGAGGAGACCTCAAAGACCCTAGCAACGAGGCGAGCTCCAGTAAAGACCAGATCATTTAAATATTTTTGTACTTGTGTACTTTTATACTTTTTGTCAAGGCCGTTTGGCCTTTGTAAAAACTATATATAATATAAGGCTTGTTTTTCCCTTTGACAATCTCTCAGTTTTGTTGTGTACTTTGCTTTATTATTTATATTTGCAAAGATCGAAATGCCTTAGCATGAAATAGTTAGGTCATGTTCGGAGGTTCGAATAGGCCTTGCCTTCCACATTATTTTCTTTAAGGCATCGGGGGGTTTAGTATGATCGGAAACTTTTCCCCAAAGTACTTATAATTTTTCAAATTATAGTTTGCCGAGGGTATAGAACCGGTTAAGAAATTTTGAAGGCCTTGTTTTTTGTTACGTGTCTCTGATGTCTCTGAGCCGTTTTAATATGGCCATAGCCTTTTTAGTTTCGGTGTTGCCCAATGGGCTTGTTACCCCGAGTTATCTGGGATTGCCTAAGATAACAGTCACCGAATAGGGACGACCGTAGCCTTTAGGGTTCGGGTGCAACCTAATAAGTCTTGTGCCCTCGAGCTCTGATAGCCTGGGCCGTCCGAGTTTGTCTTTGGACAGAAGTCTCTGAGTGGGAGTGATTAATTTTGAACCCGGATAAAGGTGGCCCTTGGGCTCGATACCTTTAGGGGATCGGATGTTGCAAATTCCTTAAGAAAAACGAAATTTTTTTTAAGGAACAAGATATTTATTCGCAAGGTAGAGACTTCTCTTTATTCTTGTGCGTAATAGTTACACATGTGTACGAGCTTTGTGCCAGGGCTCGAGCAGTCTATGCGGATACGGTTCATTTAACTGTTTGGCCCTTACAGTAAATCCTATCGATCGAGTCGAGACCATTTTATCACAAAGTTTCTTTCCTTGCTAAAGTCGTTATCCGTGGGTAATGCCCCCCCAGTGTTTAGGGCTGATAGCAGAGAGGCCTCAAATACTGTTGTCGTGATCTCCAATACCGGTTCGCAACCAGCCTTCAATTCTAAGTTAGTACGATTTACTGCTGCCTTGTTAAAAACTTTGCCGGAAAACCGATTTGGGACAAAATCGGTTCAAGGGAAAAAGAGTGCAACGCGTGCTTTCAGGTCTAAAATTTATGTCGTTCTTTGACAGTAGCCTGCAAGTGTTAGTTCAAAATGCAAATAAGTAAAAGGAATGAATGGGGCCGTACCTTAGCAGTAATACGCTTCAAGTGAGTTACGTCCCAGTTGTTTGATAGCTGCTCACTTCGTTGTGCCGAGTTTGTACGATCCCTTGCAGATGATCTCGATAATTTGATAAGGACCCTCCTAGTTCGGTCCCAACTTCCCTTCGCTCGGGTTTCAGGTACTTTTCGTGACCTTCCTTAACACCAAGTCCCCGATATTAAAATGTCGAAGGTTAGTTCTTTGATTGTAATACCTCTTGATCCGCTGCTTTTGGGCGGCCAATCGAATATGGGCGGCTTTGCACCTTTCATCTAATAGCTCCAAGCTTGTACTCATGGCCTCGTCGTTCGATTCCTTGGTTGCATATAGGAACCTGAGACTTGGTTCTCCGACTTCAACCGGTATTAGAGCTTCGGCACCATAAACCAGCGAGAACAGGGTGGCTCCGGTACTGGGCTTCGAGGTCGTACGGTATGCCCATAGGACTTCAGGCAGGATTTCCTTCCATTTTCCTTTGGCGTCGGTTAACCTTTCTTTTTTTTTGAGGTTTTGCAGTATTTTACGTGTCCACTTCCACTAGGGTGGTAGGGTGATAGGATCCTTTTGATCTTATGGTCTTCGAGAAACTTGCTCACTTTGCTGCCGATAAACTACTTCCCGTTGTCGCACACGATCGCTGCCGGCATTACGAACAGACATATAATGTGATCCCAAATGAAATCGATAACTTCTTTTTCTCTGATTTTATTGTATGCCTGGGCTTCCACCCACCTAGAAAAATAGGCAGTCATAAATAATATAAATTGAGCCTTACCAGGTGCCCATGGAAGGGGGCCGACGATGTCCATTCCCACTTCATGAAAGGCCATCGCGACAAAATCAAATGCAACAGCTCACTGGGTTGGTGAATCATCAGAACATGTCTTTGACATTCATCACATTTTCTTACGAACTCCTTCGCGTCCTTTTCTATATAGATCCAGTAGTAACCGGCTCTGATTACTTTCGAATCAATGATTCAGTGCCAGAATGATTTCCGCAGGTGCCTTGATGTATGTCCCTCAGAACGTACTCGGTATCACCTGGTCCTAGACATATCGCAAGTGGGCCATCGAATGTTCTTCTGAACAGGGTTCCATCTTCGGACAAACTAAACCGAGCTACCTTCGTACGCAAGGCCCTCGATTCTTTTGGATTCGAAGGCAGTTTTCTGACCTTCAGATATTCTATATATTTGTTTCTCCAGTCCCAAGTTAGGCTCGTTGAGTTAATCTCGGCATGGCCTTCTTCCACTACCAATCTCATGAGTTGTACGACTGCCCCCGAGTTGAATCCGTCGTCTTTAACCGATGATCCTAAGCTAGCAAGGGCATCGACCTCGCTATTTTGATTCTGAGATACATGTTGCAAACTCCACTCCTTGAACTAATGTAAAGTTACCTGCAACTTATCCAGTTACCTTTGTATTCGTTCTTCTCTGACCTCGAACGTCCCATTAACTTGGTTCACCACGAGGAGGGAGTCGCACAAAGCATTGATCACCTCCGCTCCCATGCTTTTTGCTAGTTCGAGACCTACAATCATGGCCTCATATTCAGCCTTGTTGTTAGTCAATTTCACAGTCCAAATAGATGGTCTAACTACATTGCCTGTTGGTGGCTTCACTATGATGCCAAGTCTAGACCCTTTTGCGTTCGAGGCACTGTCCGTAAAGAAGGTCCAAATCCTTCCCCGAGTTCACCAACAACTCTCTTTGGACCTCGAGTATTAGGGCCCCCGTAAAGTCGGCCACAAAGTTCGCCGATATTTGAGATTTAATGGCAGTCCAGGGTCGATATTAAATATCATACTCGCTGATCTCCACGGCCCATTTGGTCAATCGTCCTGCGAGCTTGGGCTTATGCATTATATTTTGCAATGGGTAAGTAGTCACAACACATATAGGATGACATTGAAAATATGGTTTCAGCTTCCTAGAGGCGCTTAGCAAAGCGAGCACCAGTTTTTCTAGGTTAGGGTACCTAGTTTCGGCCTCACCTAGAGTCCTACTAACATAGTAAATTGGAAGTTGCGTACCTTGCTCTTCCTGAACCAGGACTCCACTTACCTCTATCTCTGATACTGCCAAGTACAAGTATAGTTGTTCTTCTTTCTTCGGCGTGTGAGGCAGAAGTGGGCTCGATAGATACCGATTGAGTTCCTCCAAGGCCCGTTGGCACTTCGGGGTCCAGGAGAAGTTATTCTTCTTCTTCAATAGTGAGAAGAATCGGTGGCTCTTATCGGAGGACCTCTAGATGAATCGCCCTAGGGCGGCTATGTGTTCGATTAATCTTTGCACGTCCTTCACGTTGTCCACAACCGTGATATCTTCAATGGCTTTGATCTTGTCGAAGTTGATCTCAGTTCCCGGGTTGGATACCATGAATCCGAGGAATTTACCTGACCCGACTCCAAATGCGCATTTTTCTGGGTTCAGCTTCATATTGTATTTCTTCAATATACTGAAGGTTTCCTGTAAATGTTTTAAATGGTTCACTGCTCGCAGGGACTTAACCAACATATATTCAATGTAAACCTCCATTGATTTTCCTATTTGTTCCTCGAACATCTATTTTACTAGGCGTTGGTAAGTAGCACTGCGTTTTTTAATCCGAACGGCATCACGTTATAGCAGTATGTGCCGTATTTAGTGATGAAGGAGGTTTTTTCTTGATCACTCGGGTTCATCCGTATTTGGTTGTACCCGGAGTAGGCATCGAGAAAACAGAGGATCTCGTAGCTGGCCGTTGCATCGATCATGCGATCGATGTTGGGCAAAGGGAAGGTGTCCTTGGAACATGCCTTATTCAAATCCTTATAGTCTGCACAGATTCATAATTTATACCCCTTTTTTGGGGACTACCACTATGTTCGCTAATCAATCCGGGTATTTAACCTCCTAAACGGACCCTATTTTAATGAGTTTAGATACCTCACCCTTGATGAAAGCATGTTTGACCTCGGACTGGGGTCTCCTCTTATTCTTGACCGGATGGAACTTGGGGTCCAGGATTAGCTTGTGAGTGGTTATTTCCGGTGGGTCCCTCTGCATATCAAGGTGGGACTAAGCGAAACAATCTATGTTAGCTATAAGAAACTGAATGAGTTTTTTCCTAAGCTCGGGACATGACCCCGTTCCCATGTATACCTTTTGGTTGGGTAGATGCTCGATCAATATGATCTGTTCCAGCTCCTCGACTGTCAATTTAGTGGCGCCAGAATCATCGGGGGCTATAAAAGACCTAGGAACCCCGTAATCATCGTCTTCATCAGTCCTCTTTTTCTCCGATTGGGTCGGGGCTGGTGTTGGTAATTGCTATTTAGCTTCTTTCTTTGTGACCGAACTCAGCCCCTTTGTTGTTGCAAGTGCGGATATCGGGAACGCCTCTTCGACCGCAAATATCTCCTTTGCGGCTGGTTGTTCTCCGTAGATCGTTTTAATCCCAGCTGGTGCTAGGAATTTTAAAACTTGGCGCAGAGTCGAGGGCACCATCCTCATGTTGCGGATCCATGGCCTCCTGAATAGAGCGTTGTACCTCATGTCTCCTTCGATCACATAAAACTAGCTTCTTGGATGGTCCCGGCAGTATTCATCGGTAATGTTATCTCCCCCTTAGTGGTTTCACATGCCATATTGAATCCGTTTAGCACCCAAACTGCATGCACGATTTGAACTTGTAGACCGAGCTGCTCAACGACCCTCGATCGGATGATGTTGGCCGAGCTACCAGGATCAATTAACATACGCTTAACTCGAGATTTATTTATCAATACAGATATTACCAATGCATCATTGTTGGGCTACACGATCCCTTCCGCGTCCTCGTTGTTGAAATACATGGTTCCTTCCGGTATGTAATCTCGATTTTGTTTTTCCCTCGCGATGGATACTTTGGTGCGCTTCAACATCGTCGCCTAAGGGACTTCGACCCCACCGATGATCATCTTAATGACGTATTGAGGTTCTTCTTGTTTGGTCTGTTTGTTAGAATCCCTATTCCTGAAATGATTCTTGGCTCAGTCGCTTAGGAATTCTCGAAGATGCCCATTGTTGAATAGCCGGGCTACTTCCTCTTTAAACTGTCGGCAATCCTCCGTTATGTGGCCATGAGTGCCGTGATATTTACACACCTGGTTAGGATCCCTTTGGGTTTGATCGGATTGTAGAGGTCGAGGCCATTTGGTGACCTCGATGCATCCGATAGCTGATACAATGGCGGCAACATCGACGTTAAAGTTATATTCAGATAGCCTTGGTGCTTCCTTAGACCCGATAGGCCTGTCGAAACCGTTCTTGCCCATGAGTCCCCGGTTACTTTGACCTCGATCACTTCTCCTTTCACTTCTTATGAGATTTCTCCCGGATCCTTTACCTCTTCCATCCCTATTGTACAATTGATAACGATCCCTGCTTGATCTCGATTCATGATCAATGTTTCTCTTGGCTCTATCGACGGCTCTAACAGGATAAACGGACCCCGAAAAGGCTCCAAGTTGATCATCTTTGACTCTAATTTTTGTTTGATACCGGTATCAGGTTTTGTTTGAAGTGTCGTGAAGCCACCAAGTTTCGAACCTTGAGTCTATGGGTGAAAGCTTGAGCGGCCCAATCGACCGGGGGTAAGTCCATTCTCTCCATTTGGAATCGAGACACAAACTCTCTGAGCATTTCATTATCTCTCTGTTTTACTTTGAAGAGGTCCGACTTCCTGGTCTCGACCTATATAGGCCCAGCGCGTACATTCACGAAAGAATCTGCAAGCATAGAAAATGAGTCAATAGAATTAGGAGGTAAGTTGTGATACTATATCATAGCTCCTTTCGACAGGGTCTCTCCGAACTTCTTCAACAAGACAGACTCGATCTCATCATCCTCCAAATCATTCCTGTTGATGGCATATGTGTAGGAGGTTACATGCTCATTTGGGTCAGTCGTTCCGTTGTACTTAGGAATCTCGTGCATGGGGAAATTCTTAGGGATCGGCTTTCGAGCCGAGCTCGGGGAAAAAGGTTTTTGCACGAACTTCTTAGAATCCAGGCCTTTCAATATCGGCAGTGCTCCTGGGATTTGGCCGACCCTGGAATTGTAGGTTTTCACCTTTTGTCATTAGCTTCAATTTTCTTCTCCCCTGATTCTACCAGTTTTGTCAGTTCCTCGAGCATCTTTATGATCTCGGGGTTAGTCCCAGATTCATTTTCATTCGACCTCTCTGCGACCGGTTCATCCCTGCGGTTGAATTCCGGGGATGGATCGGGTTCAACTTTGCTCGGTATGCGGCTTTTGTTCTGTAACTGAGCTATCGCAGCCTGTTGAGCCTACAACATTTCGAAGATCACCCGTAAATTGATCCCGTCTCCTCCAATGCTTTGTGTATTTTGAGCTGCTGATTGGGCTCCACCACGGACGCTATTCTCGGGGTCGGTAAGCAGGTTTGTGTTGATAGCCATATGTGAATTAGCGTCAATCGGGTCCGTGGTTGGAATTCTGATGGGATCAACAGGAGGTATCTCGTCACCGGGTGTTACATTGTTATTTTCACCGTAATGACCGGACTCATTGTCAACATGGAGGGGTACTGATTGAGAGTTTGACATTTTGTGTTTTAACCTGAAATTAGAGACACTTCAAAGAACAAGTGTAAAGTAGTGTGTGTTATGGAGATTTATATCAAATAACCACTATTATCCTTAGCCCCACGGTGGGCGCCAGACTGCTTACCCTCAAAATCGAATAACAATTGAATTTGTAAGTGGTTTTAAGCATACGTAGATTAACTTGACACAAAGCGATAAATTAGATTGTAATTGAAAAAAATAATGATAAAGTAAATGCAAACCACACGAATTGGAAAATTCCAGCTTTGGAAGGTTAACCACCTCGTGCCGAATGTACTTCGATCGGTATCAAGACACAGAGAAATAAGAGCTTAAAGAGAATAATAATAATGTATTGCTTTGGAATGTGTGTTACAATGTACATAAATGAATTATCGGACCCCCTTTATATAGTAGAGTAGTCCTACTTTAGGTAAAATTGTATTAAGGTAAAAAATCTTTTGATTTGCTGATTGCCAGTTCCTTATTGATACGCGCCGAGATTTTCGCTGTAGTATCCGACCGGTCATGGATATTTCGGCCTTCTGTTGGTTATGCTAACAATGTTTCTTCGAGCTCGTTCGGAATTATGGTCGACTCCGAATCACGAACTCAATATTCTTGAAGGTAGGCGTTCTGACCCCGGTATCTAGCCCGGTGGAACTTGGAGTCGATCTTCAGCCCTTTATTACCAAATTTCGAACCTGACCCCCATGTCGTAGGCGGGCTCGATTTTGACCGTATACACTAATATAATCATAATATTAGATAAACTTAAATCAGAATTCAAATTTGGTTTGGTAACTTTCTTTCAATCTAACCATATAAAAATATTGGAAAGTTGAGAAATATATTTTCCTACTTTAAAGAATCCTTTTATTTTTAAATTTTTGCATAATAAAAGATGACAACTCCTTTCCCTTTTTATATTTTTTTGAAGATTTTCTTAAAATGTTTCGGCATGTTTACAAAATGACATTCCTTTTTCCTTTATTTTCTCGATTATATTGTTCATCTTTTTTTAAACGAAATGACATTCCTTTTCCTTTTTCATTCTTTTCGAAGATTCCTGATCTGACGTTTTAACAACCCAAACATATTTATAACTTTTTCTCTATACTAAACAGAATATTAAATTGTTTCACAAATTAAACTTTGATTGACCAACTAATACTATTTTGGTTATCAAGTTAAATAAAAATATTATAAGCTAAAATATTCGTGATATTATCCAATTTAATATTAGCTATCTTAGATGTAGGCATATATTTAAAAAAAAAAAAAAAAAAACAAACAAAAAAAAGCCAAGTTGCAATACCACAAAATTAACATTTGAGAAGTAAACTTTCTTAATCTTTGGAACTATGCAAATTTTCTAAATTGCAAACCAGCACACTTTTTCCAATTAGATTAAAATTCCAAAACGACAGTAAAAGGATAAACTATAATGAGCAGTTATAGAAGTTTATTTTATCTACAGCTTATTTAAATAAATCGGAATCAAAAAATTGAATAGGTGGATCCGTATTGTAGCTGACAAGATTCCGAAACGAATATGTACATCATAATGTAAAATGGCTTTTGCTGGCATTTAAAAGTTCTCAAAGTTCGCTAAATCCATCTATATCTGTACTATATTAAAAGTACGAATGCTCTAAGTAAAATATTATTCGTTATTTTTACTCTTTAAAAATAAATTTTACATTAGATAAAATAATTATTTGATTATTTTTCTAATATTTAAAAGTGCTAAATCAACTAAATTTTATATATTATTTTCTTAATATTTAGGAGTTCTAAGCCAACTAAAATTTTGCATCCTAAAAATTCCATGTCTGAACTTCTATATAATGAGGCCTAGCTAACATATGCTATAAGCATGGAAAAACTAAACAAAATATTTCCTTTTCTGAGAAAAAGAAAATTTTAGACTTAGAATAGGTAGGAGATCGCTTCGTTAGCCAATGAAACATATTATTTTTTAGGTCCTAATTTTAGTATAAAAATATTCAACTTTCAAAATCTTTTCTATCTACATTTACTTTTACAAAAGTAAGGAAAAACCAAGAAGCTCAAACAATTAATATTCTTTAATTACAATTAGTGCAAAAAAAGTGTAAAGCAAAATTATAATTATAAATAATAATTTTTTTTAGCAAATATACCACTAGGCTGATAGCCTAGTGGCTAATACATAAATAAAATCCAAGAAAATAAGGATCCGGTGTTTATAATTTGTCCAAAAATAAAGCTAAAGCTAACTAAGCTATGAATGCTATCTATTACAAGTGACATCATAGACAACTCCCAGCATTTGGTGGTGTATGTATCCACAAGCCAAAGACAAAACCTCAATGTAGTACCTCTAATGTTCTCACCAGGCGTCAAGTTTTGCATTTCAAAGGACAAGGCAAATGTGAATCTCCAAAAAACTCCATAAACCTCTGGGACATATCCAATCATCCAAGCAGTATGCATGTGCAATGAGAATAAGCATGATCATCCAAAATCTGATCAGCAGAATGTAGCATGAGAGTGTCCTCTTCCTCGTACCAATGTATGGCTGCAAATAAGATCAAGAGACACACGTACACAAGTAGACTTTCTTCCGGATCACCAGAAGTAGCCTGTATTTAGGCTCCAATCCTGCATTTCAATCCACAAACATGCACTGCAATGACACCTCCAGAACGGACATGTAAATATGCTAATACCACTGAACAATGTCATTACAATACACATAAACCCAATAGCAAATAGCAGTACAATTCCAAAAAGGACTTGAATACCCAGTTCATCAAATCAATAAATGTTGCCGGGGCATTTGCCAACCCAAATAACATCACTAGGAACTCATAATGCCCATATCGAGTCCGAAAAGTTATCTTAGGGACATCGGGTGCCCCAATCTTCAATTGATGGTAGCCAGACCTCAAATCAATCTTCGAAAAAACTTTGGCACCTTGAAGCTGATCAAATAAGTCATCAATCCTCGACAACAGATACTTGTTCTTGATAGTGACTTTGTTCAATTGCCGATAGTCTATACACATCCTCATCGAACCATCTTTCTTCTTCACAAACAACACGGGCGCACTCCAGGGCGAGACACTAGGTCTAATGAATCTCTTATCAAGCAAATCTTACAACTTCTCCTTCAATTCCTTCAACTCCGGCGGGGTCATACGATATGGTGGAATAGAAATGGGCTGAGTGTCTGGAGCTAAATCAATACAGAAATCAATATCTCTGTCAGGTGGAATCCCCGACAAATCTGCAGGGAACACCTCTGAAAACTCACGCACAACAGGTACTGAATTATTGGAAGGAACCTCCACACTTGAATCACAAACATAGGCCAAATATGCTAGACATCCCTTCTCGACCATCCACCGAGCCTTCACATAAGAAATCACCCTGCTGGTAGAATGCCGGGAATCTCTCTTTACTCTAATCGAGGCAACCCCGGCTTGGCTAAGTTCACCATCTTGGCGTGACAATCCAATATAGCATGATAAGGTGACAACCATTCCATGTCCAAAATAACATCAAAGTCTACCATACTAAGAAGTAGGAGATTTACACTAGTCTCTAGACTGCAACATCCCGTACATTCGGACTAGGTGTGGATATGTTAAAGGGGTATTAATTTGATATTTTAGACATGTGAAGCCCTATAGAGATGAGTATGGGCGGAAATAGTTGTTTTGGAATCAAGATGGAGCGTGAGGAGCATAAGATCCGATAAAATCGACTAAGTTTATGGAAGATCTATCTTCCATCAAAATTTCATGATAATCGGCAAGGAATTTGGGAAACTACAAAACATAAAAGTTGTAGCCCATTGAATATCTTTCTAATTATATGTTATGTGCGTTTTATGGGACAATGTGCAGCATGCGCGCCAGGTGGCACTCAGATGGTCCCGTGCGCGGCCTTACACTTGTGGTAGTGCTACTGCCCTACTGCGCGTCCAGGTGCGCGGTTGGGCCTTCAGGTATGCGGGAGCGCACTCGAGGGGTCATTTTTAAAGCCCTACTTCTTCTCCCACATCCCCAAATACAAAAACATGCTTTAGAAAGGGAAGCTCTCAAGAACCTAACTCCTCAAAGGTCCCTCCACCATCCAGGGTAAGTTCTAATGGTGATTTAAAGTTAATTTCAATTCTCCAACACCTTATTAACATGGGTAAACCCGACAAATCATTAGATATTCGATTGGGACATCATGGTTGAGAAAAGAAACCCTAGAACTCGAATTCAAGAGGATTGAACTTCAAAAAGGTAATGTATTCACCCTCTAATTGATTATAGCATTGGATTAATGATTATATACTCTAGTTCATGAGATATGAGTTGATGAGTTTGACAAAAAAACATGAACAGTTATAAGTTTGGGTTGTTGATCATTAATTATTAATTAAGGGCATTGTTTATCTTATGGGTGATGAAGAATGATATTGATTATAACAATGTGAGATTTTAAAATTAGCTAGGAGTAGGAGAATGGGTTGTTGGATGTAGAAACACCATTAATAAGGGCTATGAAGCTTTATGCCCGCCAAGTGTTTGATAAAATGTCTAAGTACCTAAAACATGAGCATTAGTGCTAATATTGATTCCTCTTGACATATGTTGGCATAGATTACTATTGAAAGAGGTGAGGAACATTATGATACACTCAAAAGGGGCAAAGCCAAGGTATGTGAGGCTAATTCTCTATGTTTGGGAATGTTAATCATTTTTCCTACACTACGTTTCTTTTACGACGTTACTACTTGCCTCAGAAATATAGTTAAGCCTAGTTTCTTGAATAGTTGCAGAACTTCTATTATCTAGCTTCATAAATCATGCATGACTTTCATTCTGAACTTTGTGAGCTCCGTGTGTAATCAATATAGACTTGGGTTTGATGCCCATGAGTCTGCGTCTAAATTACTCAGCATGTCATAAACAATTAAAGTTTCGATTTTCATAATCAGTTCAAGAATACATGTCTCAGTATAGTCCTATTCAGTATTCTAGTATCATATAACTCAATATGATTCAGTATTTCAACATCATATATTGCAGTATGATTCTCAGTTTCTAAATTTAAATCCCTGAATCTTGAACACCTGTATTTGGGCCTGAGGCTGTAGTTTATGCTTTATGCATATTTGGGTCTGAGGCCATAGTTTAAGCTTTATGCATTTTTGGGCCTGAGACCATAGTTATGTATACGTATACTTGGGCTTGAAGCCGTAGCTTGTGCACCTATATATTGGGCCTGAGGCTGTAGTCTTTTTCCAGATAAACAAGTTGTTCATCATTCAGAAGAGGTAGTATTCATATCCTTACTTCCTTTATCAATTATCAATTATCAGTTATCATTTTAGTTATCAGTTATCAGTTATCATTTCACTTTCAGTTTCAATAGTTATCAATTATCATTTCTCAGTTATCATCTTAGTATCAGTTTTAACATTTATACTTATTTCTTTCAGTTGCTTTACATACTAGTGCAATTCAAATGTAATGACGTCCCTTTTTCCCGGGGCCTGCATCTCATGATGTAGGTAATGATTTACAAGTCGACGATTTAGAGCGTTAGGATTTTCGTACCAGCTATTTGGTGACCCCCAGTTCTTTCGGGGCGTTATCATTACCTTACAGTCTTCAGTATTTTCAGACAGTCAGTATTTTCAGTACTTCATTAGAGGCTTCATAGACTAGAGTAACAGTTAGACAGAGTCGCGGTCTTTTCATGTTAAGCTATATTGGCTACAAATATGTTTTGGAATTGTATTGATATTTTTGCACTTTGATTTATTTTATTTTGACTTTTAGTATATAACCATGTGTAACTTTATCTTTCGCATTCATTATGTTATGATATCACATGTTGATTCAGCCAGCAGTTGGTTCGCTCTGTCACAGAAGTCAGGTACAGGGTGCTGTGTTACGTCCAGACCCAAGTTCGGGGTGTGATAAAGACTCCCAATGGTAATCACACACAAGCGATAGACATGATCTACAATAATAGAATCTCCCACGGGCGTGGACACATACCAGGAGCACTCAAAGAATCACGAGGCACAACCAGATATGAAGCAAAATAGGACGACACGCAGGAGTAAGTAGAGCCCCGATCAAATAGAACTAAAGCATCTCCATGGCAAACTGGAACAATACCTGTGATGATAACGTCAGATGACTTGGCCTCAGGTGTAGCTGGGAATGCATAAAATTGGGGTTGGGCCCCACCACCCTGACATCCGTCTCTCGGACGGCCTCTAGCTGGCTGGTCTCCACCTCTAATGGCCTAACCTCCACCTCTGGCTGCCAGACCCCTGCCTCTAGCTGGCTGAGCGGGCAGTGGAGCAACCAGTGCCGGAATCATGGCACGAGAACCCTACTGGTGCATGCCGCCCTATGATCTAGGGCAAAATCTAGAAAGGTGCCTCGGATCTCCACATGTATAACGAGCCCTCGACTGGTGTGACTGGTGACCATGGAACTAGCCCTGTCGACCTGGATAACCACTCTGATAACTCTGGATCGGAGGTGCACTAATAGGAGCTGGTGGTCCACTATAGGCTAGCTGCTCAGGATGAGACATATAAGGACCACGACTGCTCGAAGCACCGTGGGATGCCTGAAGCGCTGACTGAAACGACCTGAGAGGATGGCCTCTACCAAAAGTTCGCTTGCCTGTAGACGAGACACCACTGAAACCACTGAAATAACAAGGCCTCTTATCAGATACCGGCCTCCTCTCCTCACCATGAACCATCTCGATCCATCTAGCAACATCGATGGCCCTCTAAAAAGAAATATCATCTTCGGTCCCCTTGGCCATTTGTAGCATGATAGTGAAAGTGAGCCCATCAATGAATCTCCTCACTCTCTCCCTCTTAGTAGGAAGCGAGATGATGGCATGGCGAGCTAGGTCCACAAATCGAGTCTCATACTGGGTAACAGTCATACTACCCTGCTGAAGATGCTCAAACTGCCTACGGTAATCCTCTCTCAGAGTGACAGGAATGAACTTCTCTAGAAATAGCTGTGAAAACTAATCCCAGGTAAGTGCAGGTGAAGCAGCTGGTCTAGTCAACATATAATCTCTCCACCATCTCTTGGCAAAGCTGATCATCTTGAACACTGCAAAATCGACCCATTGGTTTCAACTATATCCATGTTGCGAAACACCTCGTGGCAGCGGTCCAAGTAATCCTGTGGGTCCTCAAAGGTGCACCACTGAAATGAACATGGAAGAGCTTGGGAAAATTATCCAACCTCAAAAAGGCCTCAGAAGACATAGCGGGCTTATCACCGGCCTGTGCCGCAACAACTGACTGGGCTGCTAGAGTTTGATATAAGGGAGCCGCCTGCTCCAGGGTGTGAGTAGCAGAAGTCTGTGCTTCTCCCCCAGCCCGAGAGATACCTGGTGCTACTGGAAATGCACCAGTCTTGGCCACACTCTCCATAAGTCCCACCAAGCGGACTAGAGCGTCCTGAAGCACCAGAGAGTGGCTATGAACCCCTCCGGGACCTGAGCTGCTCCGACGGGCACGGTCTGAGATGGGACCTCCTCCTCGTGATCAATTTGAGGCTCTACTGCGGGTGCTGCGGCCCGAGCTCTAGGCTGAGATCTGCGTCTGCCTCGGCCTCTGGCTCGACCTCGGCCTCAGCCTCTGCCCCGGTAATAGTTGCCACAGGGGGCTCCGGCACCTATCTGGCTGCAGATGCTGTGCGTGTTTTCGCCATCTGCGAGAGAATAAGAATAGAATGGTTCAATCATCAATGATAGTGAAAACAATCGCACGATAGAGAAGGAAAGAAGTGAAATATTTCCTAAACTTCACAGCCTCTGGAAGATAAGTACAGGCGTCTCCGTACAGATCCTCCAGACTCTACTAAGCTTGCTCATGATCCGTGAGACCTAGGCAACCTAGTGCTCTGATACCAACTAGTCACGACCCGGAACCCCAACCTCGGGGCCGTGATGGCGCCAAACATCCACTTGCTAGGCAAGCCGACGTGAGATAATTGAAATAGTTAATTTTTAACAATTTAAACACAATGAGAAATAGAAAAACAACGAGAAATAGAAACCCAATCTGATATAGCACCAACATAAGTCATGTGATAATATCTACTCCTAAAAATCCAGAGTAACGAAAACACGAGCAACTAGAAGTTCTACAAACCAAGCCTAAAATAAATATAACCGTTTCAAAGGAAATGAACAGTAAAGTAGGGAAAAGGAAGGGGACTTCAAGGTCAGTGGATGCTAGTAGAAGTGTAGTATGAGTACAACCAACACAATGTACTCCATAAGTGTTGAGCCTAACCTGGACGAGGTAGTGACGAGGCTATGACAGGACACCTACGTAAATAAACCTGTACAAGTATATATACATGAAGCAGTAACAATAACATAGAGTAACAACGCACAAATTGGGAGAGGACATGCAAAAAAGGGAGAAATATATGATAACTACGACAGGTATGACATCACGTAACAGCCAAATAAACCATCAACCAATGAAAAGAGATAAACCAATGAGATGAAAATGGCACAGCATCACCCTTCGTGCTTTTTCGCTCAATCTCACCAGGTAACAATGAATAAATGAGATGAATGGCACGGCATCACCCTTCATGCTTTTACTCTCTTCCTCACTAGATAATAATGAATAAATAAGATAAATGGCACGACATCACCCTTCGTGCTTTTACTCTCTTCTTCACCATGTATTAATCAATAAATGAGATAAATGCAATGACACGACATCACCCTTCATGCTTTTACACTCTTCCTTGCCATGTAATGAGGTTAATATGAATCCGGGAGATAAATAAGGCAGAGAATGAATTTAACGTCAAATATGATGCCAAGATACCAAACTTCAACTTCCAAAATACTCAATAATTACGAAATAAGAAATAATTAAGGAAGGAATAATCAAAGAGTAATAACCTAATCTAAGCAAGGATATAATAGTTAATAATGCAATAACACACAAGGAAACAAGTTCCACCCGCATGCTTAAATCCAAAAACAACGCATAAGTACTCATCATCTCATATATACATTGTACCCACACATTAAATACGTAGCAAATAGACTAACAAGTCCTAATCCCTCAAGTCAAGATTAACCATGACACTTACCTCGCTCCGGAATCAAATCAAAGCTCAACCGGGGCCTTTCCTCTAAAATTCGCCTCCCAACCAATCGGATCTAACCAAATATAGTTCAAGCAATTCAAAATAAGCCTTAGAAACTATCCACGAGTGAAAAACAAATTGAAATTCATTGATGAACAAAAAAGAGAGGATAAAAAGCAGAGGAAAACGAAGGAAGAAAAATTGGGAAAGAACAGAGAAGGAGAGAAATAGAGACGGTGAGAGAGAGAGAGAGCATGGATGGGGACATAACTGATTCCCCATTCAATTCCTAATATAAATGGATACTTATTAATACTAATTTGTAGATAATCGGTTATTTGTATATGCTCATGTAATTAAGTTAAAACTTGATTAGAGAGGGTAAATAAGTTTCACAGGAGGTATAGATATGTAAAAATATGTGATTGAGTACTGAGCAAGCACGGAGTTTTAATTTTTTAATAGATTAAAAATGAAAAACAATACTTAAAATGGGATATAGGAAGTAAATTGATTTTGCTCGTTTAATAACTTTAACTTGCAAATAATTTTAAAAATTTATTTTGAGATGAAATTATAATTTGAACTTTAAATTTCAATTGATTGGTAATAACTTCACTGGCAAATATTATTTGCAAGCCGAGTTTTGTTCCATAAGATTTGAGAAAGATTTTGTTTCAACTGGAATAAATTATTTCAAAAATATTAGTTTGTAAGTGCATTAAATTTCAACTTCAAATCATCTTTCACCAATTTTCAGCAAAAAACTACATCTAAATGGGACTTCAGCTTTAACAACTTTTCTCAAATTTTACTTCAAATAATCTTTTTTGACTTCAACCCAAACTTTTACCAATTAAGCTTGTAGTTAAAGGAAGTATTGCTAACTCCTCAACTTATAATATGTGTCATGATTCTTCTCGAATGAGAAGAAGTGTTACTTATGTCTTTTAGGAGAAACCATGGTTAATTTTATTTTGAGTTTTATGTTCAATTTTACAATGTGAACATAAAAATGGAGTCTAAGAAGGAAATGCTGATAAAGTCAAAAGCACAAGTCAAAGACACTCGTGCAGGAGATTAGAGCTAGCGCACACAGCGAAACTGCCTGAGTTCTTACGCGTTCTGTGTTATTTGATTTCTTCTTTCAGCTAATTACCGGTATATATGTTGATCTATTTAATCCTTTTACTTTTAATTGAACTTTTATTTATTGACAGTACAAGAAAACTTACAGTACCAAATCATTTTAAAGGTAATCCACCGTCAGTGAAATTAGTAACATGTTAATTACGACAAGTAATCTTTTATAATTGGTTAAATTACACTAAGTTTATAAAATAATATTTATACTCAGTATACATATTTACGTCATGCACGAGCAAGCATGTCATGCTATTTGCGTGAATTTATGAAGCCCCTTTCTTGTTTATTCCTTTTTTCCATTCTTGTTCTATTGTTGTCTTACAAACAAGCAACACAAAGGTTAGGGCATAAAACCGTCAGTATTTTGTCAGCATTAGTGCACCTCACCAACAATTTTAACTCGTTTTTTTTTTTGCAGTCTGTTTACCCTGAAAATCGGATAACAATTGAATTTGTTCGTGATGCTAAGGATCCGTAAAACTGATTGACACTCTAAGATAAATAATTCCAATACTGAGAAAGAAAGATTCAACTGTTGATTCTGAAAGAAATAACAAAGAGCTGTCCAAGTGACAATAGCAATTGAATGAAGATTAAAGAAAGAGTAATATTATTGCTGATTCTGAGATGCCTCAAGTTGTGAGTCAAAATCCCTTTTTATAGGTTACAATTACTATTTCAAATAAGGTAAATTGCGGATTTTATGAGACGGATCCCATAAAATCCGTAACAGAATTTTCCCAAATCGCGCTGGTGATAGCTGAAACGGTTGAGACAATTACTAATGGCGATATATCTGGCGATGAGCTAATTACGCGTCTTGAAGCCGGTACCCGGTTCCATGATGCTTCCCACTTCGGTCGAATCCGGCTTCGATCAGGTCTCAGTCCGGTCGCAGTCCGGTCGAGTCTTGATCCGGTCTCATATCTTCTTTGCCCGTGAACCGGATGCCCGAGTTATACTTCGTTTTAACTGGGCTGGCTCCGACCCGTATCCATGTGTAAGTACTTTACCCAATACAGATAGTCCCCTCGTTTATTAGAGAGTAAGGATAATAAACGACTTGAATTTTTATTTATGACGACATCTTTATGACGACTACATAATGCCAAATCAAGCAATCATTACAAATCCCATTTTCGATAACCATGCAAGGCGCAGATACTCATTGCGCGCATTTAATGCCCGCCCGTTTCGTGCTTTGTGCCGCCGTCTTTAAGGGAGTATAAATATCCCCTTTTACCTTTTAATTAGCCTTTTCCTATTCCGCTAACCTTTTCCACTTTTTACTGAGGCCTTTCTTCTTCAAACCCCACTCTCAGATCTTGCGCTTCACTTTGATACTTATCTTTAGTTTCTCAATGGCGAAAACTTCCAAAACGATTCCTTCTAAACCAAGCCCCTCCACTGGTACGGTCCGCACTGATGGGCCCTCATCAGAACCGCCACTAAAAGCCTTCGTCCCCACCGGGTGCCCTACCAGCCTTGATTTTAAAGTCGAGAAGGTATCTTCGGTTCCAGGCCGCGGCGAACCTGTATCGGAGTACGTTAGCTCAATCACCCCTAATCATCTTGACAGGGTGAGGGCTGAGTGCCGTTGGGAGGACAAGGAATTGGTCATCCCTTCCCATGATGAGTCTATTATCACTCACGTTGAGGGGTACCTCAGCGTGTATACATATCCCTTCACTATGGGGCCCATAGAGCCGATAATAGTGGAGTTTTGCAGACGGTTCGAGGTCACGCTAGGTCAGATCCACCCCTCCATGTGGCGAATCGTGTACCTCTTTCGTTTCTTTGTGGACAAGGTCGAGGGTGGTCACCCCTTTACTCTCGACCATATACTTCGCCTATACAGCCCTCGTATGTTCCGAGGGGGATTAATAAAGCTGACTCGTCGAGCCAGTAAACCTCCTTTTTCCAGCATCGATGAAGTTAGAGACTGGGGTTGGATGAGCAGATTCGTTCGAATCAAGACTTCCGACTTAATACCGGCCGATTCCATGCCATTTTCGGAGAAATGGAATTTCAATCGTAAGTTTTTTCGTTAGTCACCCCTTCTTTATCGCTGATTTTTCGAAATATGATTGGCAAACCCCATTGCGCAGTTGTTCCTCAAACTCCGGCTGCTATAGAAGACTTGGCTGGCTGGATCGGTAAGATAGCGGCCCAACGAACTTACTCGGAACGGGCCTGGAAAGAGATTTCAAAGGGATTGTGGGAAGCCAAAAATCATGGTAAGCCCCTCTGATTGAGGCATTTTTACCACAGTTCAATTCTGAGACAGTTCGATTTGCAGGTCTTTCCAAGGATGCTGAGCTAAGGTCGGCAACCCTTTGTCCTATCCCTGTACCGGTAACAGGGGACAAAAGAAAAGAGGGCCCCAAGCAGGTCGAGCCTGCAAAAAGAAGAAGAAGAACAAAAAAGTTGGCTTATAAGGCCCCATATACCGATATCTCCTCCGGTGAGGAATCGGAGGAGGGATCCAAACTTGTCCACCGCCGGCCTACCCGTATTGTTTCCGAGCCCGTGACGGATGGTGCCGACGCATCTCATGATGTTGCGGGGGCCAGAGTCGGAGACGCTGCTGAATCTTCGGCCCCGACGAAGGAGCCTTCCGTTCCTCTCGAAACAGCTCATTCCTTCTCTTCTTCGGAAACCTCTATGAAAAAGACCGGCCGCGCTTGGGCTCGGGCACCTGGTGGTATACCGGCCATGGAGGGGAGCTTCGAGACTTATTTTGACGGGGTGCCTTCCTCTGATACTTTCGGCCTTGAGATTCCCAGGAAGAGTCCCCAAGCCGAATCAAGTGGGGTTCCGGCCGTTGCCAAGTTGGTTAACAAATTTCCTGCTCCGAGCCTGAACCTTGATCGGAAAAGAGTAATAACTTTCTCCGTTCCAGAGGATACCCGGGCTTTGGGCCCCCCGGTCGGTATAGCGAGCTATTTTCATCACCTAGCGACGGCCGAAGACTGGGCAGCTATGGATGCTGTAGATTGGGCGTGTCTTTTCAACGAAGCACAACAGGCGCAGCTCAAAGTACATATCCTTTCTTATACCTGTTCCTAGTCTGGCTTTGATTTTTACATAACTTTTCTGTGCTCTTTTTACATTTGCAGTCATCGGTTCTTTACCATGGAATGTTCCTTCGTGTTAAGGAAGGAGTGGAGTTAGAGGCGTCTAGACGTCGGGAGCTTGAAGACAAATTCTTAGAAATTCAGACCGAGCTAAGCCTTTTGAAGGGGGAGCATGCCTCTTGTGCTGACCGGTTGGAAACAATGAGAAGACAATCGGAGCTTTTACAAGAACCGCTAAGGGCCGAGCTTGACGAATCGAAGGCCGAGTGGGAATCCCGGGCAGAGCAACTGAGTTCGGAGAAGCTGGCTTTCCAAGAGCGGATCGAGGCGCTATTGAAAGTTAATGAATCTCTACGCCTCGAAATCCAACAGATCGGCTCAGACCGGGAAAACTTGTCCGCTCGGCTTCAGGAGGCAGAGGTTAAAGTTGTTAGGACCAACAACACAGCTGAGGACTTGATAGCTCAGTATAGGGCCGATGCTGACGCGGCTAATCGGCAATCGAGGATGTTGGCGGAATATACCAAGTGTCAAACGCGTCTTGATGTTCTTACTGAACTCCAAAATCGCGGCTTTGACCTATCTTCGGATATAGCTGAGGCAACCGAAGCTGAGGCCGAATCGAGGAGAAAGACGTTTCCCGAAGAGTTCGAGGATGGCTCCGATTGATCTCCTTCTTGTCCTTCCTTAAGCTCCTGTTTATATACCTTAACTCCCTTTTACATTTTTGGATGTGTAAAGATCAGTTGTTTATATAAACTTTGTATTTTCAAAGCTCTTGACATACGATAGTCTGTTCACGATGGTTTCGTCGTCGATCCGGTTATCCGTTTGGATTTTCCGAACTTATCAGTCGTTAAGGACCGTGACCGCATCTCAATACGGTCCTAGACCTTTAGTGTTAATATGAGCGTCTCGATTAAGACGCCTTTTGGCTGCAGTCATACTTTGATTTGGGCATAGCGGCCTCAATTCAGAATGGTTCCGGCCTTGGCCGTATTCATTTTGGGTGCATCGGATTTTACTTTAAATAATCTTGGCCGTAGCCGTAACTCATTTAGGACCTTCCGTCCTTGAAATTATTCTGGCCTTGGCCATAATTCGTACCGGTTTCGAAATAATTTTATTTTGGCCTTGGCCTTAATTTATACCGGCCTTAGCCGTTTTTGGAGCTTCGCAAGCTTAGAAGGGCTATGGCCCGATTTCGAACTTTGCCTTATCAGGTCTTATAATGTCGTGTGATAATCGTTTGCAAGATATCGGTGATATAGGAACCCTTAGGTTGAATGAGAAAACATATGCATATGCATCGGATAGTCTTTGCTATTATTTGAATAAAGATACATTTCGTTGATCGAAGGCGGATTAAATGGACCTATCAGGGTACGACTCGTTTTGACCGTTTGACCCTTACATAAACTTCCTATTGATTTTTAATCCGATCCTTCCTGAAAATGTTTTAGACAAAACGCTATGTCTCTCAATTTGAATCATCGTAGTAGCACGACATACATGCTGCCTCGTTAAAAACCTTGCCGAAAAACCCAGGTTGGGATAAAAACGGTCGAAGGGAAAAAGAGTGCAGCGCGTGCTTTCAGTTTATTTGTCTGGCGGACTTATCTTGGTATTAGATTTAACCTGCATAAGTTAGTGTCGAATAGACATAGAGAAGGTAAGAAAGAAGAAAAAGGAAAGACATACCTTAGCAGTAGTATTTCTTTAGGTGGCTCACGTTCCAATTGTTGAGTAACTCCTTCCCATCTACCGTACCTAACTTGTAAGACCCTTTCCCGGTCACTTTTAAAATGACGTAGGGACCTTCCCAATTTGGCCCCAATTTCCCTTCGTTGGGATCTCGAGTGTTGAGGGTGACTTTTCTGAGCACTAAATCCCCTTTCACGAAATATCGGAGGCGAGCTCTCCGATTATAGTACCTTTCGATCTTTTGTTTTTGAGCCGCCATTCGTACTAAAGCGACTTCCCTCCTTTCGTCCAGAAGTTCTAAGGTGGTATTCATTGCCTCCTGGTTAGTGCCTTCTGTTGCATACCGGAAACGGACGCTAGGCTCACCGACCTCGACCGGAATCAGGGCTTCGGCTCCATAGACCAAGGAAAAAGGTGTGGCCCCGGTGCTTGTCTTTTCAGTTGTCCGATACACCCATAGGATTTCGGGCAGCATTTCCCTCCATTTTCCCTTTGCAGAGACTAATCTTTTCTTCAGGTTTTGGATGATGGTCTTGTTGGTCGATTCAGCCTGGCCATTGCCGGTGGGGTGATATGGAGTGGATAATATTCTCTTGATTTTGTTATCTTCGAAAAGTTTTGTTATCCTGCAACCGACAAACTGTTTCCCGTTGTCACATACGACTTCAGAGGGCATTCCGAACCGGCATATGACATGATCCCATAAGAAGTCTATCACTTCTTTCTCTCGAATCTTTTCGTAGGCCTGCGCTTCAACCCATTTGGAAAAATAGTCAGTAACAAAAAGAATGAATTGAGCTTTACCTGGGGCCCGAGGAAGTGGGCCCACTATGTCCATTCCCCACTTCATAAACGGCCATGGGGAGAGGACCGAATGCAACATCTCCGCCGGTTGGTGAATAAACGGCGCGTGTCTTTGGCATCCGCTGCATCTGCGTACGTACTCTCTCGCATCTCGTTCCATATCGGCCCAATAATACCCAGCTCGAATTATTTTACGAACCAATGCCTCCGTGCCTGAATGATTGCCGCACGACCCTTCATGTATTTCCCTTAATATGTATTCTGTATCGCCCGGGCCGAGGCATATGGCTAGAGGCCCTCCAAAAGTCCTTCTGTACAGAGTGCCGTCATTGGTTAGGCAAAATCGGGCTGCCTTAGTTCTTAACGCCCTCGATTCTTTGGGATCTTCGGGAAGTTTGCCCGATTTCAGATAATCTATATACTTGTTTCTCCAGTCCCATGTCAAACTTGTAGAATTGACCTCGGCGTGGCCTTCTTCGATAACCGACCTCATCAACTGTACTACTTTCTCGGAGTCGACCTCGCTATTGTCGACCGTTGATCCTAGATTGGCGAGAGCATCGGCTTCGCTGTTCTGGTCTCGAGGGACGTGTTGCAGAGTCCATTCTTTGAATTTATGCAGAGTGTTTTGAAGTTTGTCTACGTACCTTTGCATACGGCCTTCTCTAACATCGAACGTCTTATTCACTTGGTTGACTACGAGAAGGGAGTCGCATTTGGCTTCGATTACCTCTGCACCGAGGCTCTTGGCTAGTTCCAGACCTGCAATCATGGCCTCATACTCGGCTTCGTTGTTAGTTAACTTCGTCGTTTTGATAGATTGTCTAATGACGTTTCCGGTGGGAGGTCTCAATACAATCCCCAAACCTGACCCTTTTGAATTTGATGCCCCGTCTGTGAACAGTGTCCATATTCCGGATGGAGTCCCCGGGTTTGACAAAAGTTCTTTCTCGACTTGGGGAATAAGGGGCGGCGTGAAGTCGGCGATAAAATCGGCCAACACTTGAGATTTTATCGAGGTCCGAGGTCGATACTGGATATCGTACTCACTGACCTCTATGGCCCATTTGGCCAAACGGCCCGATAGCTCGCGTTTATGCATGATGTTCCTTAAATGATACGTAGTTACGACACATATAGGGTGGCTTTGGAAATACGGTTTTAACTTCCTAGAAGCGCTTATCAAAGCTAACGCTAGTTTTTCTAAATGTGGATACTTTGTTTCCGCTTCTCCTAATGTCCTACTAATATAATAAATGGGGAATTGAGCACCCTGTTCTTCTCTAACTAAAACTCCACTCACGGCCACTTCTGACACGGCAAGGTATAGATATAATAGCTAGCCTAATCTCGGCGTATGCAGTAAAGGTGGGTTAGAGAGGTACCTTTTGAGTTCTTCCAAGGCATGTTGGCACTCCGGTCCCCATGTAAATTCATTCTTCTTTTTCAATAAGCTGAAAAACTGGTGGCTCCTATCCGAGGATCGGGATATGAAACGGCCCAGGGCGGCGATGCGTCCGGTGAGCCTTTGAACGGCTTTGACGTTGTCGACGACTTTTATGTCTTCGATGGCCTTTATCTTATCCGGATTAATCTCGATTCCTCTATTGGAGACCATGAATCCGAGGAACTTTCCGGATCCTACTCCGAACGCGCACTTTTTCGGATTCAGCTTCATGTTGTATTCCCTCAGAACGGGGAAGGTTTCCTGCAAATGACTAAGATGGTCCTCTGCTCGCAGGGATTTGACTAACATATCGTCAATATAAACTTCCATTGTTTTTCCTAGTTGGTTTTCAAACATTTTGTTAACTAGGCGTTGGTAAGTGGCACCGGCATTTTTAAGTCCGAACGGCATCACGTTATAACAGTAAGTGCCATACTTGGTGATGAAGGACGTTTTTTCTTGGTCGTCCTTATCCATCCGAATTTGATTATATCCGGAATAGGCATCGAGAAAACTTAAGATCTCGTGGCCGGCCGTTGCATCGATCATTCGATCAATGTTGGGCAGCGGGAAGGAGTCTTTGGGGCAAGCCTTGTTTAAATCCTTATAATCTATGCACATTCTTAACTTATTTCCTTTCTTTGGCACTACCACTACATTAGCTAGCCATTCGGGATATTTTACTTCTCGGATGGACCCTATAGTCAGCAGTTTAGTTACCTCATCGTGGATGAACGCATGTTTGGCTTCGGATTGGGGTCTTCTTTTTTGCTTGACCGGCCGAAACTTTGGATCTACACTCAGCTTGTGTGTCGCGATCTCCGGAGATATGCCTGTCATGTCTAAATGGGACCAAGCAAAAGAATTTTCATTAGCTGCGAGGAAAGAGAGTAATTGCCTCCTGAGCTCGGTATTCAATCCCGAGCCCAGGTATACCTTTCGATCGGGCGCGTCTGGTCGGATGGGGATCTGCTCCAATTCTTCGATCGTCGATTTAGTCACATCGGTTTCATCGGGCGCCACGAAATGTCGAGGAACTCCGAAATTATCTTCATCAACTGGATCCGGTCCGCCTTCCTCTGCTGAAGGCGGTTGCCTTAATTGCTATTTTAATTTTAGATCTAGGTTTGACGGTTTTGTTATCTCGTCCACCGCGAACATCTCTCTTGCTGCGTGCTGCTCTCCATATACGGTGACGACCCCTTCCTCCGCTGGGAATTTTAACACCTGATGTAGAGTGGAAGGTACGGCCCCGATATCATGTATCCACGGTCTACCGAGCAGGGCGTTGTACCTCATATCGCCACTTATTACACAAAACTTCGTCGCTTTGGTTGTCCCGGCAATATTGACCATTAGAGTTATTTCTCCCTTTGTTGTTTCTGCGGCCATGTTGAACCCGTTGAGTATTCTGACTTCGGAGACAATCTGGTCGGATAGTCCTAACTGTTCGACAACCCAAGACCGGATTATATTGGCCGAACTACCAGGATCGACCAGAACACGCTTGATCCGGGTATCCCGTACCATCATAGATATTACTAAAGCATCGTTGTGGGTTTGCGTTAGGCCCTCGATTTCTTCGTTACTAAAACATATAGTTCCTTCGGGTGCATAGTCTCGAGTTCGCTTTTCTCGAATGATCGAGATCTTTGTGCGCCTCAGCATCGGGACTTGCGGCATATCGACTCCTCCGATTATCATGTTTATAGTGTGTTTCGGTTCCTTCTGATCAGCCGGCCTGTCTCGCTTTTCATAATGACTCTTAACCCGATCACTGAGAAATTCGCGAAGATGACCACTATCAAGTAATCGGGCTACTTCTTCCCGTAGTTGCCTGCAATCTTCAGTTTTGTGACCATGTGTACCGTGGTATTTGCATATAAGGTTGGGATCTCTTTTAGAGGGATCCGTTTGTAGAGGTCTGGGCCATCTGGTGTCTTTGATACGCCCAATTGCCGATACCAGAGCTGCCGAATCGATGTTGAAGTTATATTCGGACAACCGAGGTGCTTCTTGTCGATCACTAATTTTTTCGGAGTTGGCCTTCGGCAGAGGTCTTCTATTTTTCTCATACCTGTTTTCCTGTTTTGTGAACTTAGGGCCCCTCGCGATGGCTCGGTCCTCCGGGTAAGGTCGGTGCCTATCTCTGCTTGACCCCGGTTCCCTAAAGTTATCCCTTCGTTGTCAATCCAAATTACGGACTGCATATGACGAACCGGATCTTGCTTCGACTTGGTCATCTTCTATCCTGATCTTTGATTGATATCGGTTGTGGATATCGGCCCAGGTGATGGCCGGGTACTCGATCAGACTTTGTTTGAGCTGTCTTGAAGCTGCCGAACTGTTGGTATTCAATCCTTGCGTGAAGGCCTGGACCGCCCAATCATCCGTGACCGGAGGGAGGTCCATCCGCTCCATTTGGAATCGAGATACAAATTCCCTAAGTGTCTCATTATCACGCTGTCTGACTTTAAACAAGTCTGATTTCCTTGTTTCCACTTTAATCGCCCCTGCGTGGGCCTTTACAAATGTGTCAGCTAACATCGCAAATGAATCGATAGAATTCGGCGGTAGATTATGATACCACGTCATTGCTCCCTTAGATAATGTTTCTCCGAACTTTTTTAGCAGGACCGACTCGATCTCGTCGTCTTCGAGATCGTTTCCTTTTATCGCGCAAGTGTAAGCCGTCACATGTTCGTTCGGATCCGAAGTCCCATTGTACTTTGGGATCTCGGGCATTCTGAACTTTTTTCGGGATTGGCATGGGAGCAGCACTGGACGGAAACGGTTTTTGCACGAATTTTTTGGCGTCCAGCCCTTTCAAAACCGGAGGTGCCCCCGGTATCTGATCTACCCTCGAATTATATGTCTCGATCTTCTTCTCTCCCTTCTCGATTCGCTCAGTTAATTCCTCCAGCATTTTAAGAATTGCGGGACTAGCCTCCGACCCGTTTTCATTTGGCTGCACTGAGGCCGGTTCCGCAACTATTGGCGTAGCCGATGGAGGGACATTATCTGTTCTGACCGGGTCCTGGGTCCGGTTTTGCAGTTGGGCTATAGCTGCTTGCTGAGCTTGAAGCATGTCGAATATCATTATTAAACTGATCGCTTCTTCTCCGGTTTGCTGTACTCTCGGATTGTTTTCGCCTCTGATGCTATGTGACGAGCCTGACGCTTGGTCAGCGTTAAGTGCCACTTGAGAGTTGACGTCTACGGGCGCTTCCCGTTCGGCTACTATGTCGTCTCTGTTTTGACGGTTGGATTCGTTGTTGGTAGCCATTTCTTAGACCTGATATCCCACAAAAAAGGAAGAAGACTTTCGTAACGAATAAGTGTAAAATTGTGTTTTTGGAGGTCGTATCAAGAGTTTACTAATATCCTTAGCCCCACGGTGGGCGCCAAACTGTTTACCCTAAAAATCGGATAACAATTGAATTTGTTCGTGATGCTAAGGATCCGTAAAACTGATTGATACTGCAAGATAAATAATTCCAATACTGAGAAAGAAAGATTCAACTGTTGATTCTAAAAGAAATAATAAAGAGCTGTCAAAGTGACAATAGCAATTAAATGAGGATTAAAGAGAGAGTAATATTATTGATGATTCTGAGATGGTTCAAGTTGTGGGTCAAAACCCCTTTTTATAGGTTACAATTAATATTTCAAATAAGGTAAATTGCGGATTTTATGAGATAAATCCCATAAAATCCGTAACAGAATTTTCCCAAATCGCGTTGGTGATAACTGAAACGGTTGAGACAATTATTAATGGCAATATATCCGGTGATGAGCTAATTACACATCTTGAACCCGGTACCCGGTACCCGGTTCCATGATGCTTCCCACTTCGGTCGAATCCGGCTTCGATCAGGTCTCAGTCCGGTCGAGTCTTGATCCGGTCTCCTATCTTCTTTGCCCGTGAACCGGATGTCCGAGTTATACTTCGTTCTAGCTGGGCCGGCCCCGACCCGTATCCATGTGTAAGTACTTTACCCAATACAGTTATAGAAGGATGTTGGCCGGATTCTAGCCAGTGTCACTGGCGATGATGGCAAAGGAGGAAGGGCTGCCTTCATTCTCTCAAGAAAGACGACATGTATATTTGGGGGGTGTGGCTAGTCGTGGACACCGACGAGCACTGGCAGGAGGCAAAAGAGGAAGGCTGATGTGCTCTCAACTTGAGAGAGAATGAGACACTCTCCAAAAATGGAAGGCGGCTGAAGATACAAAATGAGGGGTTTTTCTTAGTCTTTAGGGTTTGTACCTTTTATATTTGACAAAATTTGGAAGATAAAATATAAAAGAAAAATGTATTAATTAAAGTATGTGGCCTTATTTTTTGTGAAATAAAGGTTAAATGCAAAACAAAATATGTCCCATCATGTCAAATCAGGTGACTTGTCACATTATGATGTCTTGTCACGTCACGTGTGTTGTCACGTCGGATGTTCAAGAGACATTAGGTCTGACTGTATTTGATTCGTATTTTGAGATAAATTCTATTGACTTCCTTATAATTAACGGGCTGTGCTATACATTAAAAAAAATAATTGTTTAATTTGAATATCTTATAGTATTTATTTAAAAACGTCAACAACTACAATATTATTTTTTGTTATAGTAAGAGGACAATAAATTGATAGAATATCTCAATATTTGAAAGATAGGACAATTATCAATAAAGTATTTGAAATTTATAAAAATGCACAAAAATGATAATATTTAATCAATTGCAATAAAATGATAAAAATTTCTGTATTTTTTTTAAATACAAAAATAATTATCAATAAATTGCATTAAGGCTAAATAATGTGCAAAAAATTATTTTTTTAATTATATTTTGGTTAGGAAACCTGCAGACGTTAATTTCAAAATATGGAGGGTCAAAATTGAGTGTCGACAGCTACCCCTCTTTGATCGGAGATGAAGTAAGAGTTTTCGGGCAAAGAAATTGACATCATACTCAATTTGACCCAAAATGATAGAGTGGGGAATGAGTAGGTTTTGAAGAATGTGACTGAACTATGGTGTTGAGTTGCCTACATATCTCGGGTTGCATGAAAATTAGGTCGCGTGTAGTTCTAGGATGCAATTGAATACTACTTATGAATCGCAGTCTCATGGGGTGGAAGACTAATGGTCAAGGATGAAAAGATTCGTGTGATCTAGACATTGCTTCCAAAATTGCCCCAGTGTCGGACTGTGGTACACTAGGACGTTGATGTTGGATAGTGGATGGATAGATGGATTGCATGGATTTTGATATAGGTATGGCAGGTCTTTGTGTTGAGTTTTTCTACATGTCTCGGATATAACAAGAAGTAGGCCGGTTGTAGTTCAGGAGCGATGGATGATTTGATTTTTATTTTCGATTTGAAAATTGTCCTAACATTAGGCTGTGATAACACTGGTGATTTATTTTGACTACGGGGATGCGTATTACCTACACACCATATGTCAATGAGACGAAAGATGAGTTAATTTGGGGGACATGTAGCCGATTGCTGTTGGAAAGCACGATGTTCGTTTTCAAAATCAACCCCAATTTATTTGCTGTAAGATAATTCCACACGTCTGTGATCAGTAGAGTTGACGAGGTAAGGACTATGCTGCTGTTTGACTTGAGAAAGATGGATATGTGATTTTTGAACGAAATAGGGTCCTAAGTTGGAACTCTAATTCGAAAGAGATCCAGGCTAGATACTGGTTCGAAGTGATACGAGCAGTTTAATTGTTGAAGGAAATTTGGGTTGTGCACCAGCCCGAAGTGATCGGAGCATTTTGATTATTGAAGGAAATCCAGGTTGTGTCCGGTCCGAAGTGATTAGAACATTTTGATTATTGAAGGAAATCCGGACTGTGTAAGGATCCGGAGTGATCGGAGCACTTTGAATGTAAAAGAAAATACGGGCTGTGTATCAGTCCGAAGCAATATTGGAGCACTCGAATGTAGAATGAAAATTCGAGTTTTGTACCGGTCCGAAGGGATGTCGAAACATTTAAACCTAAGGTACCTGTATTGAAGGTGGGCGTCTCTAAAATTGAACTTTAAATAAAATGCCCATTGTTCAGGAAGGCGCCTGAAAAATCTGGCTTTGAAATGAAATGCCTATTGTTGAGGAGTATGCCTGGAAAAGCAAGAAGTTATTTTTTTTATGTAAGGAAAATTGATGAAAATTGTTATGTTATTAATCATTCAAGTAGGAAATAGATGCAAAAATGATAGAATTTTGAAATGATATGGCCGGGTCTGACTTAGACAGCCTAGGTATCCAAGTGGAATCATGCCAAAATGTAGTTTGATTATTAAATATGACCGAATCCGATGTGGACTGCCTACATATTCCTACCAAAGGAAATTAAGTCGCGGCGTTGTTCCGAATATATAGAAATGATTTTGTCTGTCAATTATAAGAGTGGGATGGGACCCTACGTGGGTTGCCTACGTATCCCACCATGGGAAGTCAGGTCGGGCGTAGTTCTGTTACAAAAAAACTTAACTTTATTGTTAATAAAACTTGACTCTTTTTATTTTCTGCATATTTGCTGTTTTTTAGCTTTTTGTAGAGAATATTGTAAAGAAAGACTGCAATTTTATTTATCAATCCTTTTTCGACTTGACTTTGGTTGTTACCAATAGTTAGTTTTCTGAATATGAATTTTCACCATACTATCCAGCAATTCGAGACCAGCCCATAGGTAATTCCTATAGCTTCGAGTGGTACCTCAGATAGACCTAAGTATCGACAAGATTTGTTCGTCTTTCTTCAATCAAGGGTTTTGAACTCTACCTATCCTCATGTTTCAAGTGCCTCACTACAAAGAATGTCCTAATTTTCACACATATTTGAAGCATATGTATTTTTTTATTTTAGGATATTTTTGCGAAGCACACTCACACTCATAAAGATGTTCAATGCATGCAGTTGTGATACCATATCCTTGACATTTATGTGAGTACCCATTAATGTGAGAACACTTAGAATAAGATCATGTAAGGCTTTGTTATCGGCTTGTAATGTAAGCTTGGGACATGTAGGATAATCATTTTGGATAAAAGTGGTTAATTCCTCTTTGAGCGCTTCACTATGTCCGTGCCTTTAGTGTTCAAACCATGCTTCGGTGATTGTTTTTTTTTTTTTTTGGCTCGATACCCCTCTCTTTGCTTCGACTTCATTTTGAACTTTGACGGAGGTTCCTCTTCCTTTTTCATAGTTTGTTTTCTTCCTTTTTTTTCTTTTGAATCTTCTCCTGCTTTACATGAGTTCTTTTTCCTTCTCTTGTCGGAGTTCCCCCTCTTTAAATTTGTGGAGTTTTTCCCTTTTCCTTTTTTGATTTTCCTTTGAATTTGTAGAAGTTCTCTCCTTCTTGTTGGATCCTCTTTTTAAATTTGCGGAATTTCCTCTTTCTTTTCCTGAAGTCACGTATTTAATTGTCTTGGACTTTGCATCGTTCACCTTTTCATGTTTGTCACCTTTACTTTAGTCTTCGTTCGAAGTTACACATTTTCAGTGCGCTCGAGGAGGTTAGCTAAGAAAGGGATTATGTATTTTAGCACAAAGAAGGGTATAGGCTAAGATGTGGTTGTCCAAAAGGGGAATTCTAGGAGTTAATGTCATTTGGTAGGCTTGAAAGACTCAAACAGGCTAAAGAAGACCTATTATCCTTTAATTCCTAAGCAAAACGTTACTCAAGATTTCGCCTGAACAGACGTTCGGGCCAAATTCTAGATCTACAATGCAATGTAATGAATTTTAATCTAGGCTCACCACACAATGTACATGAAATGATGATGTCGGCTTTGTTCTTATCCTAACTATAAGCATGAGAATTTTGAGCATCACTAAGGCATAATTGAGAGGTACCACAAGATTCTATGGTTTACCCGATGTTGATCCTCTCCATCTTACCTATTAACATGTTCTTTCCATACACACTCCTAACTATATCGGTACCAACCAAGTAAAATTTTGGTGACGATTTTTTTGTTGAAGATTTATATATATATATATATATAAATATATAATTTTTTTCTTTTTTTTTTTATTTTTGATAAATATATATATTTTTTCAATTTTTGACTTAATCAATATTTTTTTTATTTTGGCAATATATATATATATATATATATATATATATATATATTTTTTTTTTTTAAATTTAGGACTTAATTATATTTGGTTTTTGTTTTTGAAAAATGAGACTGAACCCTAAGGTTGCCTACGGATCTCGTTGAAATGAGAACCAGGTCAAGCGTAGTTCAGAGAGTTAAAAGAAAATATTTTTAGATTTTCGTTTCATTTCCTTTTTTTTTGAATTTTGAATTTGACTTAGTCAATCTTTTCTTTTTGGTTGTTTTTGATAAAGAGAATTGAATGTACAACGGGATTTGTGGTTACCGTTCTGAAATGATATCAGAGTATTGAAGGTTAGACGGGCTTTGTAGTTACAATTCTGATACGATATCGGACATTGTCAAGAATGTAAAATCTCCGCACGATGGGAGTAACAGGAAAGAAAATTCAAATCTCCACACGATGGTAGTGTTCGACGGGTTGTAGTACCGTTCTCATGCGATATTGGAGCATGGACAAGAAAGTAAAATTCGAATCTCCACTGATAGGAAGATTCGACGGGTTGTATTACTGTTTCGGTGCGATATCGGAGCATAGACAGGTAAGTAAAATTTGAATCCCCACGAGATGGTAGGATTTGACGGGCTGTAGTACCGTTCCGATGCAATATCGGAGCATGGACAGGAAAGTAAAATTCGAATCCCCATGCAATGGGAGGATTCGACAGTCTATAGTACCGTTCCAATGCGATATCAGAGCTTGGACAGAAAAGTAAAATTCTAATCTCCACGTTATGGGAGGATTCGATGGGATGTAGTACTGTTCAATGCGATATTAGAACATTGACATGAATATAAAATCTTCTCATGATGGGAGAGACAAGAATTGAAAATCTCCGCATGACGGAAGTGACTGTAATGTAAAATCTCCACGCAATGGGAGAGATAGGAATTTGAAATCCCTGCACAATGGGAGTACTTTTTGATTTTTGAAAAATGAGATCGAACCCGAGAAGGGTCCTTGATTGATTTTTTATTTATTTATTTTTGAAAAATGTGACTGAACCCGCAGGTTTCCTACGTATCTCATTTAAATGAGAATCAGGTCAAGCGTAGTTCGGGAAGATTAGTGTCACGGCCCCAATTTTCTTCCGTAGGATGTCGTGATGGCACCTAATCTCTACGACTAGGTAAGCGTAACAATTTGCGGATAAATTGAGTGTAAAACTAAACCCCAATCTCAACACATGATATATAAGTAGAAAACTGCAATTTAAAATGATTAGATCTCCCAAAACCCAGTACAAATAAGTCACAAGATTCTAAGAGCAAATACTAAGTGTCTTTATACATCAGAGTCTAAAGAGAATAAGAAAAACAACATAGTAAGGATAGAGGGGGACTCCGAGGTCTACGGACGCTGGCAGATATACCTTGAAGTCTCCACGTAAGGTGCAATTCACTGGTATCTGGTCTGGTGGGAAGAACCTGGATCTGCACAAAAAAATATAGAGAAGTATAGTATGAGTACACCACGATGGTACTAGTAAGTGCCAAGCCTAACCTGGTTAGAGTAGTGACGAGGCCAGGTCAGGACCCTACTGGTTTAAAAGATAAGCAAAACAAAAGATATAATAATATTTTGAAATGATTGAGAATTTTAACAACGAGAAGTTTCAGAAAATAACAACACATCAAATAGAGGTAAACAACAGGGGCGCTCTAGAGGAACTGCCTCATAGTCCCTAAGTAAATATGCAAGATAGGGGGATCTCCCGAGGAACCGCCTCATAGTCCCAAAGTAAATATGCAAGACAGAGGGATCTCTTGAGGAACCGCCTCATAGCCCCAAAGTAAATATGCAAGACAGAGGGATCTCCCGAGCAACCGCCTCATAGTCCCAAAGTAAATATGTAGCAAATGACCAAAGGAACAACAAATTTACCGCAAAAAATCTTACAGTTAAAGATTTAATTCAAATCAAGGGAAGCACGTAATTCGACTAAGCATGTTGCACAAAATGCAAGTAAGAGTTAAGGCACGTAGACATGCGATACTAGGCTAAAAATGATCACTACATATGTTAAGACAACTAAGTTAAGGAATTTAAAAAGAAGACAACTTTGCAAGAACCGAAATTTCCACATTTAGCCCGTGTACGCACTCGTCACCTCGTGTACACAGCGCTCACATATCACAAATTGTTACAACAGTACGAAATCCTAAGGTTATTTTACCCACACAAAGTTAGACATGCCACTTACCTCAAATCTCGCACAAGCAATCGATAAGGATGCCTTTTCCTCGATTTTTCGACTCCCATCAGCTAGAATCTAGCCAAAACATTTTCGTACTATAAATATAACTACAAGAAACTAATTTAAATAATGAAACTATGACTTAAACGAAGAATTGACAATTCGGCCCAAAAATTCGATCCGGGCCCACATTTTTATATCGGGTAAAAGTTGCAATTATGAACACCCATTCGACCTCGAGTCCAACCATACCATTTTTACTAGAAACTGACGCCAAATTGCCACTCAAATCCCCAAATTACTCTCTCCAAATCTCTAGCCTCAAACTCCCAAATTCCACCTTAAATACATACTAACTAGGTGAAAAAATCAATGGGGAAACAAGATTATTGATAAAAAATAAGCAGAAGGGACTTACCTCAAGAAATCCCTCGAAAATGCTCTTAAGAAATTGTCAAACCCGAGCTCAAAATGTCCAATAATGATAAAAATCCCGAACCCTTGAATTAATAGAGTCTGCCTATTGTTTTCGCTTCTGCAGATCACTTGACCGCATTTGCGGTCCCGCTTTTGCAGAAAAAGCACCGCTTCTGCGGTTTTGCCTAGGCTGCCTTGCCTCTGCTTCTGTGAGCTCCTATCCGCTTATGCGGACTCGCTTCTTCGAGAAGCAGCCCGCTTCTGCGGCTCCAGCGCACCTGCGACCTCCTTGTCCACATTTGCAGTCTCGCAGATGTGAAATTTTCCTCGCATCTGCGACCTCTGCCCACACTGCTCCAGCCTGCTTCTACGATCAACGTACTACTTCTGCGGCCTCGCACCTACGGTAAATTTTGTGCAGGTGTGATTACACCAGAGCTGGTCCCTTTGCCTAGGCTACCTTGCCTCTACTTCTATAAGCTCCTATCCGCTTATGCGGACTCGCTTCTTCGAGAAGCAGCCCGCTTCTGCGGCTCCAGCGCACCTGCGACCTCCTTGTCCACATTTGTAGTCTCGCAGATGTGAAATTTTCCTCGCATCTGCGACCGCTGCCCACACTGCTCCATCCCTCTTCTACGATCAACGTACTACTTCTGCGGGCTCGCACCTACGGTAAATCTTGTGCAGGTGCGATTACACCAGAGCTGGTTCCTTCAGCCATTCTCACAAGTCCAAATTTGCTCTGTTAACCATCCAGAATCCACCCGAGGTGCCCGGACCTCAACTAAACTTACCAACAAGTCCTAAAATATCATATGGACTTAATCGAGCCTTTAAATCACATGAAACAACGCTAAAAACACGAATTGCACATCAATTCAAGCCTAATGAACTTTAAAACTTCAAAATTCTATATCCGACGCCGAAACCTATCAAATCAAGTTCGATTGACCTCAAATTTTGCATAAAAGTCGTAATTGACATTATGGACCTAATCCAACTTTCAGAATCGGGATCCGACCCCGATATCAAAAAGTCCATTCTCGGTCAAACTTCTAAAACATATCTAATTTTCGAACATTCGCCAATAGACTCTAAAATGACCTACGAGCCTCTAATTTAACATCCGAACACGCTCCTAAGACCAAAATCACCCTACGGAGCTATAGGAATCGTCAAAACTCCATTATAGAGTCGTCTTCACACAATTCAATATACGGTCGATTCCTACGACTTAGACTTCCATTTTAGGGACTATGTGTCCCATTTCACTCCGAAAACAAAAACCAAACCTCCCGGCAAGTCAGACAACCCAAAAATGAAATAGAGGGAGCAATAATTAGGGGTTCGGGGCTAATACTCTCAAAATGACCAGCCGGGTCAGTACATCCTCCCCTTCTTAAAATAAACATTCATCCTCGAACGCGTATAGAGACATACCTGAAGTGGGAAGATAACAGATGTGCATATCATGCTCGGTCTCCCAAGTAGCCTCCTCGACCGGATGACCCCTCCACTGCACCTTCAATGACGCGATGTTCTTTAACCTCTACTTCTGAACCTGCCTGTCCAAAATGGGCACTGGCTCATCGACATAAGATAAATCCTTGTCAAACTAAACTCAGCTAAAATCTAACACATGAGACAGATCGTCGTGATACTTTCGAAGCATGGAAACATTGAACACTGGATGAACTGCAGAGAGACTAGGTGGTAGTGCATGTCTGTAAGCCATCTCTCCAACCTTCTCAAGGATCTCAAAAGGCCTGATATACATAGGGCTCAACTTGCCCTTCTTTCATAACCTCATAACACCCTTCATGGGCGAAGCCTCGAGCAACACCCGCTCCCCAACCATGAATGCAACATCGTGAACGTTCCGATCCCCATAACTCTTCTGCCTAGATTGGGATGTACGAAGTCAATCCTGGATCAATTTAACATTTTTCAACGCATCCTGAACCAAGTCTGTACCTAATAGCCTAGCCTCACCTGGCTCAAACGAACCCACTGGAGACCGACATTGTCTACCATACAAAGCCTCATATAGGGCCATCCGAATGCTCGTTTGATAACTTTTGTTGTAGGAAAACTCTGCAAGTGGCAAGAACTGATCCCAAGCACCCCCAAAAACCATCACACATGCACGAAGCATATCCTCCAATATCTAAATAGTTCGCTCAGACTGCCCGTCCGTCTGAGGGTGAAATATTGTACACAACTCAAACCGAGTACCCAACTCACACTCTACGGCTCTTTAGAACCTCGATTTAAACTGCGTACCTCGGTCAGAGATGATAGATACCGGTATGCCATGAAGCCTAACAATCTCGTGGATGTATACTTGAGCCAGCTGCTCTGAAGAGTAAGTAGTAACCACAGGAATAAAATGAACTGACTTGGTCAATCTATCCATAATAACCCAAACTGCATCTAACTTCCTTTGAATCTATGGGAGCCCAACAACGAAATCCACAGTGATCCGCTCCCACCTCCACTTTAGAATCTCAAACTTCTAAAGCAATCCAATCGGTCGATGATGTTCATACTTCACTTGCTGACAATTTAAGCACGGCAACATATTCCACTATGTCCTTCTTCATCCGCCTCCATTAGTGGTGCTGCCTCAAGTCCTGATACATCTTCACGGTACCTGGGTGAATGGAGTACCGCGGACTATGAGCCTCCTGGAGAATCAACTCACGCAAACCATCTAGATTAGGCACACATAGCCTGCGTTGCATCCGTAATATACCATCATCTCCAATAGTAACTTCCTTGTCATTACCGTGCTGAACCATGTCCTTAAGGACAAGCAGATCGGGGTCATCATATTGATGCTCACTGATACGATCATAAAGACAAGACTGAGAAACCATACAAGCCAACACTCTGCTCATCTTGGAAGCATCTTATCTGACAAACTGATTGGCGAAAGCCTGAACATCCAAGGCTAAAGGCCTCTCTGCTACTGGTAGATATGCTAAACCGCCCAAACTCTCCGCCTTGTGACTCAAGGCATCAGCCAACACATTGGCGTTATCAGGATGATAAAGAATGGTGATCACATAATCCTTAAGCAACTCCAACCATCTCCGCTGCCGCAAGTTAAGTTCCTTTTATTTAAACAGATGCTATACACTCTGGTGATCTGTGAAAACCTCACAAGGAACACCATACAAATAGTGCATCCAGATCTTCAAGGCATGAACAATAGCTGCTAAATCAAGGTCGTGGACAGGATTGTTCTTCTCATGTACCTTCAACTGTCAAGACGCGTAGGCAATCACCCTACCATCATGCATCAACACCGCGCTGAGACCAATGCATGACGCATCACAATATACCGTATAGGACCCCGAACTAGTAGGCAATACTAACACTGGGGCTGTAGTCAAAGCAGTCTTGAGCTTTTGAAAGCTCTCCTCACAATCCTCGGTCCACCTGAATGAAGCACCTTTATGGGTCAATCTGGTTATAGGTGCTGGAATAGACGAGAAACCCTCTATAAATTGACAGTAATACCCCGCCAAGCCAAGAAAACTCCGGATCTCCGTAGTTGAGAACAGTTTAGGCCAACTCTACAATGCTTCAATCTTCTTCGGACCTACCTTGATCCCCTTACTCAATACTAATATTACCGAAAAATGCCACTGAATCTAGCTAGAATTCATACATCAAATATTTTGCATATAACTTCTTCTCTCTCAAGGTCTGAATCACGGTCCTCAGGTGCTACTCGTGATCCTCTCGACTCGGGGAGTACACCAGAATGTCATCAATAAACATAACGACGGAGTCAAGATAAGGCTGAAATACACTGTTCATCAAGTGCATGAATGATGTTGGGGTGTTGGTCAGCCTAAAAGACAATACAAGGAACTTGTAATGACCATACCGAAACCTGAAAGGAGTCTTCGCCTGAATGGAAGTCGATCTTAGAGAACACACTGGCACCCTGAAGCTGAACAAATAGGCGATCATCAATACGTGGCAATGGATACTTGTTCTTCATTGTAACCTTTTTCAATTGGCGATAATCAATATACACATTCGCATAGAACCATCCTTCTTCTTTACAAACAAGACAGAATCACCCCAAGACGACACACTAGGTCGAATGAAGCCCTTATCGAGCAACTTTTGCAACTGTTCCTTTAACTCCTTCAACTCTACTGGGGCCATACGATAAGGTGGAACAGAAATGGGCTGAGTGCCCGGTAACAAATCAATGCCAAAGTCAATATCCCGGTCGGGCAGCATGCTCGAAAGATCTATCGGAAATACATTTGCAAAAATCCCTCACTTTTGGAACTGACTCGACGGTAGGAGTATCAACACTAACATCTCTCACATAGGCCAGATACGCATCTCTAATAGCAATAGCTGGGGCACGAGTACCATTGTAAGTACCAGACTCTTGAGACCTCTTGGCGCCTCTCTCTCCTCTCTATCCTGAGTCAGCATACCCTCCAACCTCCTAGCAATCCCTACTACCTGCTGACATGCAATATCCATCTCCAACTCTTGGGCCATGGTCAATCTAATGCTGGGGTTGAGCCCCTCAATAAACTGAGGAACCCGCTCTCAAACAGTAGCAACCAAGGCTGGTGCATGCCTAGCCAAATCACTGAATCGGACCGCATGCTCTAACATGCTCATAGAACCCTGTCGCAACTGCTCAAACTCTGCGCGCCAAGCATCTCTTAGACTTTGGGAACATATTCCCTCAAGAACACATCTAAGAGCTGAGTCCAAGTGAGTGAAGCTGCCTCAGCCAAACTATCCAACTCATATGCGCGCCACCATTGATAAGTCGCTCCTCTAAGCTAGAATGTAGTAAAAGAAATCCCAATAGTCTCTGCAACGCCCATAGTACGGAGGATACGGTGGCACTCCTCAAGAAAAACCTAGGCATCCTCTGACGCCAAGCCACTGAAAGTAGGAGGGTGTTACTTCTTCTACCTTTCCACCTGAGCTGCTCCACCTTAAAAACTGCTGCCCTAACCTCGGGCTGAACTGGAGCTAGCAGTTGCATCGGTATGATCTCCGGAACCTGGTCGACCTCAACCCACTACTCTGGGGTACCGGTGACTGGAGTTTGTGCTCCTCCCCTGGCCTGAGATGTAGAAGGAGCAAGTGAGATCAATCCTGCCTGATCCAAAGTGCTGAACATGCTTAGAAACTGGGCCAGAGTCTCCTAGAGAGCTGGTGCAGTAACAGGCGTCTCAGGTGCCTGTCCTCCAATTGGAGCTATTGGTGGCTCATCTGTAGCAGCTTGTACGGGTGCTCTGGCTGCACCATGTGGACGTCCTCGGCCTCTACCTCAGCCTCGGCATCTCGTGGCTCTAGCAGGGGGCGAGGATGTCTGGTCATTTGATCTAGTTGTACGTGTCCTCACCATCTGTAAGAGAGTAGAAAGACAGAACTTTAGAATTAGAAGTCAAAATATCGTACGATAAAGAATCAAAGAAGTGAAGCTTTTCCTATCAGTTACATAGCCTCCCGAAAATAAGTCAGACGTCTCCGTACCGATCCGTGAGACTAAACCTACTTCTGAGTCATAACACCAATGAACCTAGAGCTCTGATACCAACTTTTCATGACCCCAATTTCCCTCCGTAGGATGTCGTGATGGCACCTGGTCTCTACAACTAGGTAAGCCTAACAATTTGCGGATAAACGGAATGTAAAACTAAACTCAAATCTCAACACATGATATATAAATAGAAAACTGCAATTTAAATAATTATAACTCCCGAGGTACTGCCTCGTAGTCCCAAATATAAATATGCACGGCAGGGGGATCTCCCGAGGAACTGCCTCGTAGTCCCTAAGTAAATATGCAAGTTAGGGCGATCTCCTGAGGAACCGCCTCATAGTCCCAAAGTAAATATGCAAGACAGAAAGATCTCCCGAGGAACCACCTCGTAGTCCTAAATTAAATATGCAAGACAGGGGGATCTCCCGAGGAACCGCCTCATAGTCTCAAAGTAAATATGCAGCAGATAACCGAAGGAACAACGAATTTACAGCAAGAAATCTTACAGTTTAAGATTTAATTCAAATCAAGGGAAACATGTAATTCAACTAAGCATGCTGCACAAATTGCAAATAAGAGTCAAGGTAGGTAGATATGCCATACTAGGATAAACATGAGCACTACATATGTTAAGGCTACTCAGTTAAGGAATTTAAAAGGAGACAACTCAGTAAGAATCGAAATTTCTACATTTAGCCCCTGTACGCACTCGTCACCTCGTGTACATGGCGACCACATGTCACAAATTGTTGCAAAGTACCAAAACCTAAGGGGATTTCCCCCACTCAAAATTAGACAAGCCATTTACCTCAAATCTCGCTCAATCAATAGATAAGGATGCCTTTCCCTCGATTTTCCGCCTCCGAATCTAGCCAAAACAGTTTTATGCCATAAATATAATTTCAAGAAACTAACTTAAATAAAAAACTACAACTTAAGTGAAGAATTGAAAATTCGGCCCAAAAGGTCGACCCGGGCCCATGTCTCGGAATAGGGTAAAAGTCAGAAAATACGAACACCCATTCGACCACGAGTCCATCCATACCATTTTTGATGGGGAAACAAGATTATTGATCAAAAATAAGCACAAGGGACTTACCTCTAGAAATCCCTCGAAAATGCTCTTAAGAAATTGCCAAACCCGAGCTCAAAATGTCCAATAATGATAAAAAAATCCTGAACCCTTGAACTAATAGAGTCTGCCCAGTGTTTTCGCTTCCGCTGATCACTTGACCGCATTTGCGGACCCACTTTTGAAGAAAAAGCACTACTTCTATGGTTTTGCCCAGGTTGCCTTACCTCCGCTTCTGCGGCTCCAGCGCACCTGCAACCTCCTTCTCCGCATCTGCAGTCTCGTAGATGCATAATTTTTCTTGCATCTGCGACCCCTACCCACACAGCTTCAGCCTGCTTCTGCGATCAGCGTGCCACTTCTACGGGCTCGCACCTACGGTAAATATTGCCCAGGTGCGAATACACCAGAGCTGGTGCCTTTAGCCATTCTCACAAGTCCAAATTTGCTCCATTAACCATCCAGGATGCATCCGAGGCCACCGGGACCTCGACCAAACTTACCAACAAGTGTTGGACTTAGTCGAGCCTTTAAATCACATCAAACAACTCTAAAAATACGAATTGCGCATCGCTTCAAGCCTAATGAATTTTTAAACTTCAAACTTCTATTTCGGACGCTGAAACCTATCAAATCAAGTCAGATTGACCTCAAATTTTTCAAAGAAATCATAATTGACATTACGGACCTACTCCAACTTTCAAAATCGGAATCCGACCCCGATATCTAAAAGTCCACTCACGGTTAAACTTCCCAAAAATTATCTAATTTTCTAACTTTTGCCAATAGATGCTAAAATAACCTACGGGCCTCCAATTCAACATCCGAACACGCCCCTAAGACCAAAATCACCCTACGGAGCTATAAGAACCGTCAAAACTCCATTCCGGAGTCATCTTCACACCATTCAAACTACGTTCAATTCCTACAACTTAAACTTCCATTTTAAGGAGTATGTGTCCCATTTCACTCCGAAAACAAAAACCAAAATTCCGGGAGAGTCAGACAACCCAAAAATGAAATAGAGGGAACAATAATTAGGGGTTCGGGGCTAATACTCTCAAAACAACCGATCGAGTCGTTACAATTAGAGATAGAAGAAAGATGTTTTGGATTTTTTGAATTTCTTCAAGCAAAGAGGATAATGTTTTAGATTTTGATTTTGATGTCTCACGGGGAGACTTATAAGGAACCAACATAGGGATATATATATATATATTTGTGTGTCTGTATGTTTTCTTTATTTTTTGGGAATGATCTTTTAACAAAGATCTTCAGTCAATCGTGACCCAAGTGGCTAGACATGACCCATTAATATAGCTAAGGACGAAAAAAACCGCACCCATTACAAGTTGCCTATGTATCTTGGCATAAGTTCAAGAATCAGGTGCGTGTAGTTCATGAATATTGGAGAGTATGAGATGTATGATTTTTAACACTACTTTACTCTCCTATTTTAAAAGAACTACAACTAACAAATTAATGCATCAGATATATGTATAAAGTGCAAGAGAATAGACCAACTCGAAGCGATGCCTCGTTGTACCCATGATTGGGATTAGTGCTTCTGGAGTTGAAGAGTGACTCCATCTAAAAGATGTGTCCCGGCTGCTCTTTCGAATAGTTGCTTCGATGCCCCCTGACTATTTGCGAGACAGTTGTTGTTTTCGTCTCTCAAATAATTGCAGGGATGTTTTGTTGCGACCTTCCAGCTGTCCACAAGAACCATTGGTGATCGCCCCCAGCTAATTTCCGGGGCAATTATTTGATTAATATATAGAAATATTGTGAGAGTAGTGTTGTCATAAAGTGATAAAATTAAAAAGTGATTGTACAACTAGCACTCCAGATTATTTGATTGATGTTCCACAATGTCCGATGTCGGATGCTATTTCTCGTATAGTCTGAGGTTGTCTCACCTTTTGGCTGTCCACAAGAAGCATATGATGATCGTCCCCGATTGAAAACCAGGAACGATATACTGATATGAATATAGAAAAGTGGTTAGAGCAGCGAAGTCATGAAAAATGATGGAATTCGTTGAAAAACTGCTATTCCTCTGATTATCTGACTGATACTCCACCAGGTCCAAGACCAGATGTTATCTTCCATGAAGTGCACAGGGTGATATTCCTACAACACTTAGAGGAGAAAATGTTATAGACCCTTTCAGGGGAAGTTATAAAATTAAGAGGGTGCAAACTTAAGTCATGTAGCTAATTGTATATTCGATTATGAATGGGAACGCGATCTTGGCGTTCCATGATGGTCCCGGAGATGATGTTGCCCTTCTTGTGTCCAAAGAAAATATCTTAGATTTGAGGGAGGGGAATCAATTTGCGTGACTCGAGGCTTTGCTTGCTCCTCTGTTGTCTGAGCCATGCAAGCACGACACTTTTTGAAGGTTGACTAACAACCTTATCCTGTTAACAAAAGTGGGTTGACTTGTATCGAATATCTAAATTTGGAAAGTGGGTGTGAACATCATGACCCCATAGCCACGTGCTTGAAAAAAGGACTTGCATCCCGTATGTTGGGATTTAAGTTGAGTGAGGGTCAGATAAGGTTGGCATGGTATTTTGATGTTTGGAATTTTGATGAAATTTGGTTGACACTCTCGGAGATTTGTGGGTTCAGAGCATCATTGCACTGTTCCAGAAGGACTTCTCCAATTTTCCGTACTGAGGAAATTAATTTGAAATAGTGGGGAGACCGAACCTTATGTAGGGCTGCCTACTTATCTTGCCAGGGCAAGAATCTGGTCAAAACGTAGTTCGGGCAAACTACTAAAACCATGAGATCTATATGGTTATCAAGAATGAGCGATTGTTCCTTGAGAAAAGTATGACTGAGAATGAAAGTTCCTGGACGGGTGGGTGGAGACTGGTAGCTCCTAGATAAGAGATAGATGGTAACATAGCGTATGGATCTGTCTCAAATGATGAAAGTTAGTGAAAGTGTGAGGCATGGTTAAGAAGAATACGCAAATCATTGGAAGATGTATCGAGCTAGATTGACGTATCTTTGAAAAGGATAGTAGAGTCCAAGTGATGGTATAATTATGGTGGATGGTCATGAAGGCTAGAATGGCTATGTGTATTTGAAAGGTCTAAGGTTCAACACAAGTCACCCAGAGTTATGTCCAACAAAGAGAACCTAGTAATGGATAACAAGTAAAATGTACATGTAACAAATAAAGAATACATAAGAATAGCAGACAAGGAATATAACACATAAAGAATGGGTAACATACAAAAAATATGTAACAAGTAAAGGATATGTAAGAATCAATCCAGCAAAACCAGGCTGCAAGATTTTGTATACAGTGGCCTAGGAATTCTAAGAGTAGATTTACTTAGATACGAACATGAGTTAAGGACAACTGCGAGATGGTACATAGTTAACCTCATATGTCAATCTCTAAAACTAGAGATTTTTGCAAGAAGGTTCGGAGGGGTGAAAAGACAACCCTCGTGTGACTTGCGTGGTATTGTGTATGACTAAGAGTCGATTGAAAAGTTATGACAATTCAATAGGAATGTACCATAAGCATGTGACAAATAATATACAACGTGGGCATCTGCGAAAGCATATACAACGTGAGCATATGCAAAAAAGAATACATAAGATAAGCATATATAAAGAACGTACAACATTTTCATGAAAAAGAATATGCAGCCTAAACCACGCAATAGACAATACACGACTTGAAGCACGCAATAGTAAATATGCGACTTGAAGCACACGACAAAGAATATACAACTTGAAGCAAATGAAAAAGAATATACCACTTGAAGCGCATGACAAAGAATAGACCACACTAAAGCATGCGATGAAGAATATACGACTTGTAGCAGAGAATATACGATTCAAAGCAACGAATATTGTAAGGCACCGTAAATATTTTACCTAAAATGCGAGATTTCGTGGTACAAACCTTTTTTGGTTGAACAATGCAATGGGAGGGAAAGGAAAAATTTAGGCAGAGGAAGACATTTTTGTGGCCCACTATGCGGTCGCAAAATCACTCTGCGGGCGGCAGAATGGCCGTAGAGTGAAGCGGAATCAGGGCAAGTTTGGATGAAGGTCTGCGGTGCATTACGCGACCGCAGAACAGGCCAGTAGTGCATTCTAAGAGTAGATTTACATAGATACGAACATGAGTTAAGGACAATTGCGAGATGGTACGTAGTTAACCTCGTATCCCAATCTCTGAAACTAGAGTGTTTTGAAAGAAGGTTCGGAGGGGTGAAAAGACAACCCTCATGTGAGTTGTGTGGTATTTTGTACGACGAAGAGTCGATAGAAAGGTTGTGACGATTCAATAAAGTAGTAGCATAAGCATGTGACAAAGAGTATATAACATGAGCATCTGTGAAAGCATATAAAACATGAGCCTATGTAAAAAAGAATACACAACCTACGCATATACAAAGAATGTACAACATTGGCATGACAAAGAATATGCAGCCTGAACCACGCAACAGAGGATACACGACATGATGCATGTAACAGAGAATATGAGGCTTGAAGCACACGACAAAGAATGTAAAACTCGAGGCAAATGACAAAGAATATACCACTTGAAGCGCATGACAAAGAATAGAACACATTGAAACATGCAATGAAGAATATACCACTTGTAGTAGAGAATATACGATTCAAAACAAAGAATATTATAAGGCCCCGTAAATATTTTACCTAAAACCCTAGATTTTGTGGTACGAACTTTTTTGTGTTGACAAGTGCGCTGGGAGGTAAAGGAAAATTTTTGGCAAAGGAAGACATTTTTGCGGCCCACTATGCGGTAGCAGAATCACTCTGTAGGCGCCAGAATGGCCGTAGAGTGAAGCAATATCGGGGCAAGTTTGAAGGAAGGTTTGTGGTGCATTACGCAACTGCAGAACAGGTCTGTGGTGCATTCTAAGAGTTGATTTACGTAGATAGGAACAAGAGTTAAGGAAAACTACGAGATGGTACGTAGTTAACCTCGTATGCCAATCTCTGAAACTAGAGAGTTTTTAAAAAAGGTTCGGAGGGGTGAAAGGACAACCTCGTGTGACTTTTGTGGCATTGTGTACGACTAAGAATCGATAGAAAAGTTATGACAATTCAATAGGGAAGTACCATAAGGATGTGATAAAGAATATACAACATGAGCATCTGTGAAAGCATATACAACATGAGCATATGTTAAAAAGAATATAAAAAGAACGTACAACATTGGCATGACAAAGAATACGCAGCCTGAAGCACATAATAGAGAATACACGACTTAAAGCACGGAATAGAGAATATGCGGCTTGAAGCACACGACAAAAAATATACAACTCGAGGCAAATGGTAAAGAATATACCACTTGAAGATCATGACAATGAATAGACCACATTGTAGCATGCGATGAAGAATATATGACTTGTAGCAAAGAATATACAATTCAAAGCAAAGAATATTGTAAGGCAGTAAAAATTTTACCTAAAACCCGAGATTTTATGGTACTAACTTTTTTGGGTTGGATGGTGTGCTAGCAGGTAAAAGAAAACATTTGGCAGTGGAAGACATTTTTGAAGCCCAATACGCGGTCGCTGAGTGACCGCAGAGTGAAGCAATATCGGGGCAAGTTTGGAGGAAGGTCCGCAGTGCATTATGCGACCGCAGAATAGGTTTGCGATACATTCTAAGAGTAGATTTACATAGATACGAACTTGAGTTAAGGACAACTGCGAGATGGTACATAGTTAACTTCGTATTCCAATCTCTGAAACTAGAGAGTTTTTAAAAAAGGTTCGGAGGGGTGAAAAGATAAACCTCATGTGACTTGTATGGTATTGCGTACGACCAAGAACCGATATAAATGTTATAACAATTCAACAGGGCAGTACCATAAGCATGTGAAAAAGAATATACAACATACGCACCTGTGAAAGCATATACAACATGAGAATATGTAGAAAAGAATACACAACATAAGCATATACAAAAAACGTACAACATTGGCATGACAAAGAATATAAGGACTGAAGCATGCAACAAAACCACTTGAAGCACGCAATAGAGAATATGCGGCTTGAAGCACACCACAAAAAATATACAACTCGAGGCAAATGACAAAGAATATACCACTTGAAACGCATGACAAAGAATAGACCACATTGAAGCATGCGAAGAAGAATATACGACTTGTAGCAGAGAATATACGATTCAAAGAAAGGAATATTGTAAGACAGTAAAAATTTTACCTAAAACCCGAGATTTTGTCACGAACTTTTTTGGGTTGAACGGTGCGCTAGCAGGTAAAAGAAAACTTTTGGCAGCAGAAGACATTTTTGAAGCCTAATATGCCGTCGCTGAGTGGCCGCAGAGTGAAGCAGTATCGGGGCAAGTTTGGAGGAAGGTCTGCGGTGCATTATGCAACCGCAAAATAGGTCTGCGATACATTCTAAGAGTAGATTTACATATATACAAACTTGAGTTAAGGACAACTGCGAGATGGTACGTAGTTAACCTCGTATTCCAATCTCTGAAACTAGAGAGTTTTGAAAGAATGTTCGGAGGGGTGAAAAGACAACCCTCATGTGACTTGTATGGTATTGCGTACGACCAAGAGCCGATATAAATGTTATGACAATTCAATAGGGCAGTACCATAAGCATGTGAAAAAGAATATATAACATATGCACCTGTGAAAGCATATACAAGATGAGGATATGTAAAAAAGAATACACAACATAAGCATATACAAATAACGTACAACATTGGCATGACAAAGAATATAAAGCCTGAAGCATGCAGCAGAACGACTTGAAGCACGCAATAGAGAATATGCGGCTTGAAGCACACCACAAAAAATATACAACTCGAGGCAAATGACAAAGAATATACCACTTGAAGCGCATGACAAAGAATAGACCACATTGAAGCATGCGATGAAGAATATACGACTTGTAGCAAAGAATATACGATTCAAAGCAAAGAATATTGTAAGGCCCCGTAAATATTTTACCTAGAACCCGAGATTTTGTGGTTCGAACTTTTTTTTTCTGAACAAAACGCTAGGAGGTAAAGCAAAATTTTTGGTAGAGGAAGATGTTTTTTCGGCCTACTATGCGGTAGCAGAATCACTTTGCAGGCTGCCGGGACTCTGTTCGAACATACCATTAAGTCCCAAAACACATAACAAATATACTCGAGACATTAAATCACATCGAACAACATCAAATCTATGAATCATATCCCAATTCAAGTTTATTGAATCAATGAAGATTCAACATCTAAAACTAATGCCGAATCATATCAAACCAACTCCAAATGAACTCAAATTTTGCATGCAAGTCCGAAATAAAACAATAGACCTATACCAAGTCTCGGAATCATAATTCGAGCCTGATATCAATAAAGTCAACCATCGTCGAACCTTTTAATTTTTCAACTTTCACCAAAAAGTACCAAATCAACCTATGGACCTCCAACTCAACATCCGGACATACGCCAAAGTCCAAAATCACCATACGAAACTATTGAAACCATCAAAACTCTATTTCGGAGTCATCTACACAAAATTCAAACTTCGATAAACTCTTTCAACATAAGCTTTCAACTTTGGGACTATGTCTCCCAATTCGCTTTGAAACTCACCTGAAACCAAACCAACCACCCCGGTAAGTTACATAACCACAATTGAACATAGATGAGGCAATAAATAGGGGAACGCGGGTAAAATACTCAAAGGACCGATCGGGTCGTTACATTCTCCCCCTCTTAAAACAAATGTTAGTCGTAGTCACCACCGGAATGAAATGTGCCCACTTGGTCAATCTATTAACAATAACCGACACTGTGTCAAATTTCATTAAAGTCCGTGGAAGCCTAAAAACGTAATCCATGGTAATTCGCTCCCACGTCCACTCGGGAATCTCATGTCTCTGAAGCAACCCGCGCGGCCTCTGATGCTCGTACTTCACCTGCTGATAGTTCAAGCACCGAGCTGCATACTCCACTACATCTTTCTTCATTCTTCTCCACCAATAACGCTGCCTCAAATCCCGATACATGTTAGCGACTCCCGGATGAATGGAGTGCCGCGTACTGTGGGCCTAATCAAGAATCAACTCACGCAACCTATCCACATTAGGCACACATAACTGGCCCTGCATCCTCAATACCCCATCATCTCCGTACTGCACCGTGTCCTTAAGGAAAAGCAAATAGAGGTCATCATACTGACGCTCTTTGATGCGCTCATACACAGGAAGACCGAGAAACCATGCAAGCAAGAACTCGGCTGCGCTCCGAAATGTCCAATCACACAAATTGGTTGGCCAACGCTTGAATATCCAATGCTAATGGTCTCTCACTTATCGAAATATATGCAAGGCTACCCATACTCTCTGCCTTCCTACTCAAGGCATTGCTACTGATAAGTTAGTATTTTATCAACTTATCTCTTCTTGATACTTAGGCTTTTGTATGATTTTTTTGAGAAACTAAGGCATTTATTGAGGTTTATTGGCATATTTCATATATCAGTTGATTTAAATAATTTACGGAAGAAAACAAGTCAAAATGTGTTAAAAAGGAAATATTAATTGCTGCTAGTGAATGCTCTTTGTGATCGCGGAGAATTTCATGCAATCGCGTAAGTTCAGCAGTTAAGCTATCGCGAACACGGCAGAAGTCATGCTATCACGAAGAATTAAAGCTGGTCAGCCACTGGTCAACATTCTACGCGAACACGTCTCTTTCCTTCTGTTCGTGTAGCTTTGTAGAAGATGGTCACCGCGATCGCATTTCTGTTTTCGCGATCGCATAGCACTTTAACTAGGCAGATTTTGGGCAGAAATGGAATTTCACTGTTTGGATCCCCAAGTCATTTAATACATGACCAGCTTATTGGAAACATAGCTTTGGCTTATTTTCAGTCTCTTGGATTAGACAACACAAGTTTTGAAGCTAGGGTTCTTGCACACACACTTGGGTCTTGAAGATTTGAAGTTTTTGGTTGAGAATTTCTTACCCATTTTTATTCATTTCTTCATTTTCTTGCTTTGTATTGTATATCTAAGTGTGTAGTATTTTTTTCAATACTTGAATCTTGTTTATGAGAATATTCATATTTAAAGTGTGGGTTAAATATCTTGTTGTGCTTATGTATTGAACGATTTTTATTTTTTATGAAGTGAGTTATTGTTTCATTAATTATTCTTGTTCTTTAACGTTTCCAAAGGGATTCGCTAACCCTAGGACTCGCCCTTTAACTTCGAATTAATCTCGGAAAAGTTAATTTGGGGTTGGAAAGATTAATTAACAAGAACTTAAGGCGTTAACCCTCATTTTATAGATTCTACCTAGGGATAGGATTGAACTACTTGTAGCCATAATCGGGTGTGCTTAACCTCTTAATTGTTTTTGGATAATTCAATTAGGAAGTCTTGTTAGTCTTCGGAAGAAGATAATAAAGAATTATTACCCGGGGCTAATTAACATAAACTCGCTCATATTTGTAAAATCATGAAATACATAGGATCGTTACTTGAGTGTAATTTCTCGTGTACTCATGCTTGTAGCCATTGATCATTTCACTCACTTTCTAGGTTAGTTTTTATTTTTGCATTTAGACATAAATATTTCTCCCAGCCCTTTTAAGTGTTTGGCTTAGTATAATAAGTGATATTTCTCTTACACGCCTAATCGCCTACATATTATTCTCTGTTGGATTCGACCTCAACTCATAGTTGGGCATATTATATTGCATGCGATCGTGTCCATTTAATTTTTAGTAGTGGATTTGGACGTCATCAAAATTGTCGTCATTGCCGGGGATCAATTTGGCGCATTAAGGTTGTTAGAGAAGTAAGCGTACGTGCTTTGGTCCGAACTTGTGAATATTTGTAAACTTACTTTTTCTTATCTTTGTTTATTTTCTTATTTGTTATCTTCTTTATTTTCTTAATTTTTGAAAATGGCATCACATAATGAAAATTGGTCGGATGGTAGTTGTTCATACGTTGATGACCCTTGTCCTTATTGTGGCAGACCACACTCATGGAAAAATTATTTAAATTCTCTCGGGCGTGGATTGTGCACACAATCTCAAACCCATGAGTGGAGTATATGTGATAAGTGTGGTGGTCAAAATGGCCATATGGGAAATTTTGCTTGTTTGTCCTTCCCTTCCCCGTGACCCCACTATGACGATTCGACTTTTGGTTTTGACATTTATAGGGATTTAGAAGTAGGAGACAATGAGCATGGGAAAAATGGGGAGTTGAAACTCAAGATGAAGTGCCTACTTGAAGAAGGAAACAAGGAGCAAAAAGCCTTGGAGGAGATTTTGGAAACTAATCTCCAAAATTGTTTGGAGCTTGAACCAAGACTTGAACATCCCCCAACCGACTCCATGCTTGTTGGTGATGCCAAGAAAAAATAGAATTAGAGTCAACTAGTGTAATTGAAAATATGGTTGAGTTTGACTCTAGGTGGCTTTGCAAAGTTTTAACCTGATGCTTTTTTATCCCTTTACAAGCTTTTAACATATGGTTGACTTTTGTAGGTACTTTGAGCATAAAATGGCCTTGGGATATGATGAAATTAGGCAATCACCTGTACCTCAAGCTGTGAAAGAGGAGTATTTTGATCGAGACAGATTCATAGCTACTGAATGTGAAAGAAACTATGACAAACTCCTGTCAAAGAGCATCATCAAAGAGATGGGCGTCTATTTGGAAAAACTTGAGGCTAAGATGCTGGATATTTTTCCGGCGATTGACTGGCAGTGGATGGATTTGTTTCACTCCTTAACCAACTACATAGTAGTTAGGGAATTTTATGCCAATGCCCCGAAGACCGACTTCCAAGGGAAAGTATTTACCTTTGTTAGGGGCAAGCGGGTCAACTTTGGTCCGGAGGTAATAAATGCATATTATGATCTTTCCAGACAACGAGGTGTAGAGAGCCAGAGCAAGGGAGAGAGGTAGCCAATGGTTGGTGGAGAAGCTTTATGACGGGGTAACCCTGACTTGGGAAAGATTGCACAAAGGTATTGATTCTTTTGAATTCACAGCTGAAGCCAAGACTCGACTGTCAGTTAGGGACAAAAAAAAGCACACGAAAAAATCGAGCTCGAAGCTCGAAGAGAGAGAAGGTCCAGCGATAAGAGAGAGAAAGAGAGAACGAGCTCGAAGCTCATCGCTAATGGCGATGCTACGTCGGCCGGCGATACACCGGCTGGCGACCCCTCGTCTTCAACTCCCCAACCACTCTCAACAAACCCTAGCAACCCGCTCCCCCTAGATTACAGCCACCTTCTCAAACCATCAACCCTAAATTCGAACATCATGAACCCAAAATTGACAACCACAATCGAACCAATACCCCTCAAAAAAGCTTCTTTCTTGCAAGGACAGTCGTTCGTCAAGTTCACGAAAGCTGAGGTCGACAGAATGAACCAAATCGAGGGGCTCCAATATGCAGTAATTGGCAAGTTCTCATATGGATGGCCATATATTCAAGAACTCCGAAGAATAATTCCTGCGCAATGTGGAATTAAAGACGATTGCAACATCGGACTTCTCAAGGATAGACATGCACTGATTCGACTAACACTTTGGCAAGATTTTATCAACTTTACCTCCAAAGCAGTCTATTATCTGAAAGCAAAAGATGGATTTGAGTACCAGATGAGGACTTTGATTTATGATGCCAAGTTCAAGGAAGAAGAAGAAACATCAAAAGCGATAGCGTGGATATCATTCCCAAACCTACTTCCCACATACTATGTCAAAGAGTGTCTGTTCTCTCTATCCTCTGCTGTTGCGAAACCTCTTCACTTAGACACTGCCACAATCAATAAGACCCACCCAAGTTGTGCAAGAGTCAAGGTGCTCGTGGATTTACTAGCTGACTTGCCCAAAAAAGGCGCACGGACATTGAAAATGAAGCAAGAGGAACTGTCAGGACAGAATGGGTTAAAATTCAGTACGACTTTATTTCCAAGTACTGTAAGCAATGCAAAATACAAGGTCATGACATGTTGGAATGCTGGAAACTGCATCCAGAATTGCTAAACTTCACAATCAGCAGAGCAAAAGAGTGATAAAACCAGCACAGTGGAATTCAATACACAGTAGGGGATGGAAAAAGCCCCTCTGATGATATTGTCAAGTGGAAAGGTAGTGGGCAATGCAGGACCTCAATGGAAGGAAGTTAAGGACAACCGGGCACATAAGCAAGCTAAGCTCAAAACAGGACAGGAAATGATAGCACTCGACAAAGCTGCTCAACAGACACAAACAACCAAAATATTTAACATGCTGAACTTGGAGATAAGCAGTGACAATATAAACATCCAACAGCTAGGGATGAAGGAAGCAGCTACCCAGAAGAACATTCACACCTCAACCCAGCACCACACTTAGTAGAAGAGCCCTCATGCTCTGCAGCAGATACACATCATTTACCAGCAGTCACAGTCTTGAATAACAAAGCCAATAAGCAAACAACTGCAGTAACAAGGAATGAGGAAAAGCACAAGGAGCATCCTGGCAAAGACTTAGATGATGAAACCACTGTTCAGAACTTCATCACCATAGCCAAACAAGGAGACCTCTCACTAACTCAAATAGCCAAAGTGAAATCAGTAATCAAAGATAAGAAGAAGCAAAGCAAAGACAATAGCAACATCTCTGCAGCAGGGGTTCAAACAAGTAGAGCTTTAACACTCCCCAACAATCAATGATGAATGCAATTATCTGGAACATTAGATCAGTCAACACAATGCAAGATTTTGAAAGACTAATCACACTATACCAGAAGCATCATTTTGAATTCATTGGCATCATGGAACCAATGCAACAAACAAGAAGGATAGAAAGGTATAGTAGAAGAATTGGCTTTACTCAAACAGTGGCTAATGTCTCTAACAAAATATGGTCTTTCATTGAAAATGTATATGAGATCACAATCCTATCTGACGCAGTACAACAACTCACCTTGAAGCTTCTCCACACTGAAACACAGATATAACTCGTACTCACACCGGTCTATGCTAAGTGTAATGCAACAGAGAGTATAGAATTGTGGGATTCACTGTATGATCAGGCTCAAGGCATAACAATTCCATGGTTGGTAGGAAGAGACTTCAATGTGATCGTTCATCAAGAAGAAAAATTTAGAGGACTGTCAGTGCCATTCAATGAGGTAGATGATTTCAGACACTGCATCAACACCTGCAGCTTAACTGATTTGGGATTCAAAGGCAGCATACACGCATGGAGGAACGACAGAGCAGATGAGGACTGCATTTTTAAGAGATTAGACAGATGCTTAGCCAATGCAAAATTCCAGCAAACATTCCCAAGGCTAGAGGTTACTCACCTATCTAAGATTGGCTCAAATCATAGCCCTCTTCTGTTAAAATGTGACATGGAAGCAAGGTCAATCAAGAAGCCTTTCAAGTTCCTCAACTTCTGGACCAAACATGATACTTTCAAAACAGTTGTAAGTGAGAAATGGCAAGCAGACTTCATTAGGGACCCCTTCATTATCTTCAACTACAAACTCAAAAAACTAAAAAGAGCACTGTCACTCTAGAGCAAAGCAACATATGGAGACATATTCCAAAACATAGCAAGCATGGAGGAAGTAGTTCTGGTACATGAAAAGCAATTTGAAGAGAGGCCAACTAAATAGAACAGGGAAATACTGCAAGGAGTTCAAGCTCAGATGATCAGACACTGAGCAATAGAAGAGCAATTCTGGAGACAGAAATCAGGAATGGCATGGTTCAAAGATGGAGACAGAAACACCAAATTTTTTCATGCTCAAGTGAATGGCAGAAGAAGACGACTTCAACTAAGAAGGATTCAAAATAATGCCCGTACCTGCATAGAAGAAGAAGAACAGATAGCAGAAGAAGCCATCAACTTCTACAAAGATCAATTCACGAAAAACACAATCCCATCGGATTTCAGAATCCTGGACCACATTTAGCCCCTCATAGAAAGGGAACAAAACACAGAACTGATCAAGCAACCTACAATAGAAGAAGTCAAGCATGATGTTCTCTGCTTGAATGGAGATAGTGCAGGGGGACCAGATGGATTCACAGGCTCTTTCTACCACACCTGCTGGGAAATCATTGGTGCAGACATTCACAACATGGTCATAGCATTCTTTGCAGGCCGACAACTACCAAAATGTGTAACACACACAAATTTGGTATTACTTCCCAAGAAGAAAGAGGTGACAACATTTTCTGACATGAGGCCCATAAGCCTTAGTAACTTCATCAATAAAGTCTTCTCAAGAGTCATACACGAAAGAATGGTTGGAATACTGCCCTCTCTCATCTCCCAGGAACAAGCAGGATTCGTAAAGGGCAGAACAATGGTAGAAAATATTCTTCTAGCACAGGAAATCATCAAAGACATTAGCCTAAGAACAAGAGCAGGACCAAATGTGGTCATTAAACTAGATATGACAAAGGCTTTTGATCGATTATCTTGGCTCTTTTTCACAAAAATTCTAAGGAAAATGGGATTATGTGAAGCTTTCATTGGTCTGATTTTTGACATCATTGGGAATAATTGGTACTCAGTCCTCATCAACAACCAATCACATGGTTTTTTCAAATCAACAAGAGGAGTTAAACAAGGCGACCCGTTATCACCTACTCTATTCATTCTAGCTGCTGAAGCTCTTTCAAGGGGATTAAATGCACTGCATTCAAACCTATACTTCTGTGGCTTTGGGCTGCCCAAATGGAGCCCAAAAATCAATCATCTATCATATGCAGATGACATAATGATTTTCTCCTCTTCTGATGCCACCTCCTTACAGTTGATAATGGAAACTCTACATGCATATGAAGCAACATCTGCCCATCTGATCAACAAAAGCAAGTCAGCCATATATATGCACCACTCTGCCAGTACTGAGGTGATCACAAAAGTTGAAAGAGTCACTGGCATTGGAAGGCAGGAGTTCCCATTCACATATCTTGGCTGTCCCATTTTCTATTCCAGAAGAAGAAGAATTTATTATCAAGACATTGTCACCAAAGTACAAGATACACTACAATCTTGGAAAGGTAAACTACTGTCAATTAGAGGCGAAGCAGTTTTGATCAAACATGTTCTCCAAAGCATGCCAGTACATCTACTATCAGCTGTAAATCATCCAAAATAGGTAATATACAATCTACACAAACTCTTTGCTCAATTCTTCTGGAGCAGCACTGTAGGAGGAAACAACAGACACTGGTCCTCATGGAACACTCTATGTATGCCCTGTGAGGAGGGGGGCAGGCTTCAGATCACTACATGACATGTCCAAAGATCTCTTCTATAAGCTGTGGTGGAATTTCAGAACCAAGCCTAGTCTCTGGAGTGCCTACATGTGCCAAAAATACTGCAAAAAACACAATGCAGTTTTAGTCCCATGGAAAAGAGGATCACAAGCTTGGAAGAAGATGCTGGAATGTAGAGAGAGCATAGAACATCAAATCAACTGGCATTTAAAAATGGGATCATCACTCTTCTGGTATGACAATTGGACAGGACTAGGAGCACTTTACTTCATAGTACCAGCAGACTTTCCAATCGATAACTCAATACACAATGTAAATGATGTCCTGCAAGAGGGAAACTGGAATGTAGACAAACTCTCAGAAGCTTTGCCACTGGAATTTGCAACACACACAGTGGAAGCAATAAAGCCTCCAAACAGGGGAGACATCATGGATATACCATTCTGGATGCTACAAACACAAGGAAATTTTAGTGTCAAATCTGCTTGGGAATACCTCTGAAGAAGAGATGAACCCAAAAGATTCTACAAGATGATCTGGGTTAAAGGTCTCCCTTTTAAGATTGCCTTCTTCATGTGGAGAGTCTGGAAGGATAAACTACCCCTAGATGATTTCTTGAAAAGACTTGGATACCAAATGCCATCCAAATGCTGGTGTTGCACACAACCAAAGGAGGAAACCTTGGTGCACCTCTTCTTTACATGCAGCACAGCAATTCAAGTATGGAAATACTTTCTACCAAGAGCAAGAATAGCTCCTGAAAGCCTATCTTTCCATCAAGTAATAACCAAATGCTGGACAACACAAACAATTGACAGACTCAAGTGCTGCAGGCAGTTCCATCTTGCATTGTATGGGAGCTAACTGTTGCAAACATGGAGAAGCTGTCATAGTTAGCAGGATCATCTATCAAGTTTCCACAGCATCACAAGCACTAGTCCAAGAAAGAAAACCAGGACTCAATGTCCCACTCAAATGGCAGGATCTCTTGCACATGATGGAAAATTACACTCCAAGTTTAACTTTCAACAAAGTTATATGGGAATTTCCAAATGAAGGGTGAATTAAAGTCAACACTGATGGAGCATCAAAAGGGAACCCAGGAAAGAGCTCAATAAGATACTGCTTAAAGAGATGAAACATGGGAGATCATATATGCACTTGGCACAACAATCCCAGAAGGAACAAACACCATAGCAGAAGCAACAGCTATTGTGGAAGCACTGAGGTACTGTAGATCACAAAGCTACACCCACATATGGCTGCAAACAGACTCAATGCTATTGAACAATATCATCAATGGCATATGGAAGCCACCATGGTGCATAATTGATCAAGTAGAGGAGATACTGCAGCTAAAAGAAGCCCTCACACTTAATGTAAAACACATATACAGAGAAGGAAATAAACTGGCTGACCATCTTGCAAATTATGCACTAGAATTTGAGAGAATTGAGTGCTATGATTTCTGGCAGTTAGACATACAGGGCAGAAGAATAGTTAATGAAGATAAACTGGAATGCCCATACTTAAGAGTGAAGGTAGTAAAATAGCAAGCAGCAAAAAGAAACAGTGGTCTTACACCAAGCCACAGATACACCTTCCCCCCACCGTACAAATGATTAACAACAACAGCTCAAGAATATACAATGTTGTACTGATACTCTCTCTAATTCTGCAGGCACACTAACTGATCACAGCAAAGCTTAAACTCTCCATAAAGCTCATAGAAGAACAGAGGAGGCTACAACATTGGTTCATGTTGCTATCTAGTGCTAGATGCAATAACTGGTTTTTTGACTGAATGCTGGAAAGAAGGTATAAACACAACCTCTGCCAAAAAGCAGAAGCACAACAACAACATCACCAAGACATACCAATTGGCTTCTTGCTGGCTACATGGAACAAAAACAGGGATATGCTAATGCAGCACAATCACTGCAGCAAAACAAGAACACAACAACAGCATACTGCTATCTTGGCGCAACAACAGCACAACAACAACATGCACAACATTAGCCTTACACTAACATACTGCTATCCATTGCTAGATGCACTAACTGGTTTCTTGCTGAATGTAGGAAAGAAAACATACCAATTGGCCTTTAGCTGGCTGCAAGGAACAAAAACAGGAATATGCCAATGCAACACAATCACTCAGCAACAGCATGTAGCACAATCACTCAACAACAACAGCACAATCACAATGCAACACAACAACAGCATGCTGCTATCTTGGCACAACAACAGCAAAACAACGGCATGCACAACTTTGCTTTCCACAACAACAGTAGAGAAAACCTTCACAAAGAAACTGCAATCAATGAACACTCACTGCTCTTTACATTTTCACAAGGAAACAAAGGCTCACTGCTCTCTGCAGAAAAGAAGGACTGGAGCATACTGGCACATCAGAATATAACTCAACTACTTTCCACAGCACTCACCAACAGCACAAAGCAGATATCTGGCCTCAGCAGAAATCCAAAGAAAGCCAAAGTCAAATCAGTAAAAGAAATCATCACACGGCAACAGCCTCAACAAGTAAACCAACCATTACACCAATAGCAGAATAAAAACAACCAAGGCAACAATTATCACCATTCTCAGAACCATAGGAACAAGGTCATATCTGAAGCCTGCAATGTCATAAGGACAGAAGCCATCTTGTGCTGGACCAGGCTACTACTGCACTTGCAATGTGAGGTATTAGCACTCTTGGTGCTCATTCTATTGCAAATACAGCAATCACCAGGGTCCAGTTTCGAGAACAACTACCAAGCATTACAGTCTTTAGCAACTTCCATACTTCTCAAAGGACACAACCCATATCAACAAAATCAACAATGCCAATACAACAATAGTAGCAATCCATTCAATCATCTCAAAATAGAACACATAACATACACAGATGTGCAACAATAGCAGCAACAATCAACCAACATACAACAGCATAGAAGCAACAGCCCACATAGATACAGGATAACACAACAGCAACTCTTCATCATAGCAATGCAACTAATGCATCATCAGCAGAAACATCATCCACGCAGGAACAACAAAAGAAGTCAAGGACATCAGCAAGAAGATAGAGTCACCAGCAATCATAGGAGATCACACCAACAGCACACACCCCTATCAAACCCAAGCATCCTCCAAAGCACCAAACAACAACAGAGTCATCAAAAGGCAACATCAGAAGAAAGCACAGCAATCAAGAAGTACAACATATCACATCAACCTCATACATCCTCCCCATACTTGATCATTATCAGAAACAACAACTCCAGCACTCAGCAGAAGTCTCAACACTTAGCTCACAACAATCACAGCATCAACAACAACAGACTTGAAAGGACACAGTCAACAATACAACTGTGCAACTACAAGATACACATTAATAGCCATCTTCAACTTGGCTTTCCTTGCTTTAGAGGCTAAAGCAAAATTGAAGATTGCGCGCGCTTTTTTTTCACTCTTTTTCTAAATCCTAACACCACAGTCACATTAGAAACACATGTACTTTTTTGTATAGCTGACCTAGGAAATATGCACATCGTTTTAGAACATACGACTGTCTACCACAAAATAGGCAGTCGGCACATCACCATAGGTCTAACTTCCTTTTTCTACTCAGGTACTCTTAGTCAACACTTTGGGATTACTATAGGTACATGTATTTACTTTTGGGAGGTAAGTTTTATGTCCCCCTCCATCCTTATATTTTACTTCTATTAATAAAAACTTATATTTAACTAAAAAAAATACTTGGCTGTCTATTATTGGTGCCAGAATCCTACTGTCTAAACATGAGTCCGAGGTGGTGCCTGAGAAGGCATTGATGATTGATGCTATTATGGATGACTTGCCGGTGAACATGGGCCAGCATATGGTGAGTGAGATTGAGGAAGTAGGTAACGGGAGGTCTAAGAGTCTATTCTTTCCCTCATTGATTAATCAGTTGTGCTATGATGCTAAGGTGCTAAAGGACACGAATGATTCTGAGAAGAGCCCATACAAGGCAATTTATCCATTGCTCAAAAAGGGACCAACTAGCGGGCAAAAGAATAAGAGGACAAATGTATCATCTTCTTCATTTGGGCAGTTTACTAAGACTACCATTGGGCCTGATGGTTCTTCCGTAGCTGCAGTTAGGCTACATGAACCCATTGCTCCACTTCCTTATGGACCTCCCACTATGCGCCACCTCTCCAGTCAAATCTATGGTGTCGATGTACGCATTCTCGACTTGTCACTGGCCTTCCTTCTGGTCCATCCAGGGAGGGCACTTCTACTGAGACTAATGAGAAGCCATCTTTGGATGATGTAGTGAAGGAACAAAAAGCAATCAAAAGCATATTGGAAGACATGAGTCAAAGATAAGGAAAGATTGAGAGGCAACAGCTGAAGTACTAGGAGCATGAGAAAAAGAAAAGTAATTTTCGTCTAAAATGATGCACAAGCTGAGTTCATTCTGTGGCTCACATGAATTAGAGGACGATGAGGAGGAGGATTTGGAGCTCAAACTTCCCACCACCTCTAGCTCTGAGTGATGCCGCTTTCAGGGAGCACCTCTTCCATTTTATCTTGTTTTGTTTTGTTGCATTGAGCACAGTGCAACACTTTAGGTTGGAGGTGGCTCATTTATATGTGATGATGTATATGGAGCATGACTTTATTTTGTGAACTTGTGTAGGTTGGTTAACTTTTATAGTTTATTAGTGATATTTTGTAGTTTATTTCTAGCATGTTTGCATAAGTTTTTATTTTCTTATTTTGTTACTTGTAGTATTTGATTAAACTCCTTGATTTTTCTTTATGCCGTAGTTCTTTTCCAACGAAATAATTTGTGTCGAACCGGGTGACTTTTCCCTATGATGGATGGCGTGACAACGTTCTTAAGGGATTAGTCTTGCGTAGTTTTTCTCTTTTTAGGTAATTTTGTTTTAGTTAGTTTAGTAGCTGGTAGTGAATAAATTAGTTATTGGATGTGATCTTTTTGTCCATAAACCAACGTGTGGTTTGTTTGGTACTAACATGATTTATACTTTGGCATATGAATTCTTGATCTTTAAAACAAAAAATAATTGAAGTGATAATCCTTGTTGTATCTTATAGGTCCTATATTTGGCGCTTTGATTCATTAAATAGTCTTTTATGCTATATGTGATTTTCTTTGAGTTCATTGGTTTTAATTTGATTTTGGATTTATATTTCACTCGAGTTTGCTTGTGTCATGTGGGATGAGATTTGTTGTGAGTTCTTTTGCATTATTTGTAGTCTAGAACTTGCCTGGAATGTGCTTCAAGGTGAAATCCTAGACTAACATTGGATTGAAATATAACATTAGGCCTTCCTTGGACCGTTATTGTGCCTTAAATTTTCTACCCTTGCATATTTTCCCTAGTCAACCCCTTTTGAGTCTTTAGACATTTGTTTGGTAACCATCTTACAAGCTTTAACCCTACATTTTTTTTATTGATCTATCCTTTGGCATCTTACCTTCCTAAGTACTTTGAAAGTGGTAGGCTAAAATCCTAAGTTTGGGGGTGAAGGTTGGAAAAGTTGTGATGTAGAAGTTGCTTAAAAGGTGAAAGGTAACCAAAAAGAATAGTATATATATATATACATATATATATACATATATATATATATATATATATATAGTGGAACCTTCCTTGACTTTTGAAAAAATGAGTAAGAAAGAAGAAAAAGGAAGGAAAAATAAGGGGTTGTGAATAAAGGGAAGATTAGGTGGTGGAATGAAAAGTGAAGAAAGGACGAAAAAGTTTTTGAAGGAAGTGTGCTTTAATTGTTGTAAATTGTAGTACTTTGGAAGGTTTTGAGTCACTCTTATCCAAATTGTGTCTTACCTTAACCAGAAACCTACATTACAACCCTTTAAGCCCTACTTGATTTTGAATCAAGTGTGTCTACATTAGTGGAGAGGTACATGAAGGGTAAGCCTATGGCACTACTTGTGTGTTTTTGAATATCTTTGTGTGAAAGCGAGTTAATTCTTTCTATTCGATATTCCGTTTGTGTTTAAATTGTAATGTATACGTTGGGATTTTCTCTTAAGTGTGAGGGCACATGAAATTTTGGGTTCTGAACTTAATCCAATCTCCAATTGGGAGGAATGAGCAAAGGAAAATTATTTGTGATAATGAGGCAAATTTTGAAGCTTTAGTGTCATGACTTGGTTGCTACTTTGATTAATGTGGTGTTTGAGCATATGAATTGAAATAAAATTTGTGAGCATTTGTTGGCGATTCATATGCTTTGGATTAATTATTGGTACCAACCGAAGTCACTAAATGGATTATGTTTAATTTGAACCTTTTTGACTTGAAATGATGTTTGGTATGCCATTGAGCTTAATTGATGATTTTATTGAAGGATGTTCTAGTAGTTAAATTTCTTTAGGAAAAGCAATAGTTTAAATTTGGGGGTTTGATAAGTTGGTATTTTACCAACTTATCTCTTCTTGACACTTAGGTTTTTGTATGATTTTGTTGTGAAATTAAAGCATTTATTGAGGTTTTTTTTTGGCATATTCAAGGAATCAGGTGATTTACAGAAGATACGGAAGAAAACAAGTCAAAATATGTTTTTAAAAAAAGGGAAAATTAATTGCTGTCAGTGAATGCTCTTTGCGATCGCGGAGAATTCCATGCGATCGCGTAAGTTCAGCAGTTAAGCTATCGCAAACACGGCTGAAGTCATGCTACCATGAAGAATTAAAGCTGGTCATCCACTGGTCAACATTCTGCGCGAACACGTCTCTTTCCTTATGATCACGTAGCTTTGTAGAAGATGGTCACCGAATCGCGTTTCTGTTTTCGCGATCGCATAGCACATTAACTAGGCAGTTTTTGGGCAGAAGTGGAATTTCACTGTTTGGATCCCCAAGTCATTTAATACATGACCAGCTTATGGAAAACATATCGTTGGCTTATTTTCAATCTCTTGGACTAGAAAAGACAAGTTTTGGAGCTAGGGTTCTTGCACACACACTTGGGTCTTGAAGATTTGAAGCTTTTGTTTGAGAATTTCTTACCCATTTTTACTAATATATTCATTTCCCTGCTTTATATTGTATACCTAAGTGTGTAGTATGTTTTCCAACACTTGAATCTTGTTTGTGAATATTCATATTTAAAGTGTGGATTAAACATCTTGTTGTGCTTATGTATTGAACAGTTTTTATTTATTATGAAGTGAGTTATTATTTCTTTAATTATTCTTGTTCTTTAATGTTTCCAAAGGGATTAGCTAACCTAGGACTTGCTCGTTAACTTTGAATTAATCTCAGAAAAGGTAATTTTGGATTGGGAAAGATTAATTAACAAGAACTTGAGGTGTTAACCCTCATTTTATAGATTCTACCTAGGGATAAGATTGCACTACTTGTAGTATAATCGGGTGTGCTTAACCTCTTAATTGTTTTAGGGATAATTCACTTAGGAAGTCTTGTTAGTCTTCGAACACAATCTAATAAAGAATTATTACCCGAGGCCAATTAACATAAACTCGCTCATATTTGTAAAATCGTGAAATACATTGGAACGTTACTTAAGTGTAACTCCCCGTGTATCCATGCTTATAGCCATTGATCATTTTACTCTCTTACTATGTTGGTTTACATTTTCCAATTTAGACATAAATATTTCTCAAAACCCTGTTAAGTGTTTGGCTTAGCATAATAAGTGATAATTCTCTTACACGCCTAATCGCCTACATATTGTTCTATGTGGGATTCGACCCCGACTCATATTTGGGTATATTATGTTGCATGCGACCGTGTTCATTAAATTTTTAGTAGTGGATTTGGATGTCATGAGCCACCACACTAGAATTTGGGATGGTACAGAATAGTGATATCATAGTCTTTCAATAAATCTAATGTGACGACCCAGCCGGTTGTCTTGAGTATTGTAGCCCTGTTTCCCTGTTTAATGATTATGCTATATTCATTTGTGGTTATGATACTTGTTGGGGTGGTTGGTTTGGTTAGAGGGATGTTTTGCAGTGAATTGGGACACTTAGTCCCAACGTTGGAAGCTTAAGTTGAAAGAGTCGACCAAAATTTGACTTTTGTGTAGACGACTCCGGAATAGTATTTTTATGGTTTCAATAGTTTCGTATGGTGATTTTGGATTTAGGCGTAGGTCCAGATTTGGATTTGGAGGTCCGTAGGTTATTTTGGCTTGAATTAGCGAAAGTTGGAAAGTTGAAGGTTTTGGAAGGTTGAGAAGTATGTTCAAGAGTTGACTTTGTTGGTACCGGGCTTGTATTTTGGTTTCGGGAGTTAGAGTAGGTTCGTTGTGTCATTTATGACTTGTGTGCAAAATTTGAGGTTAATCGAAGTTGGTTTGGTTTGAATCGGCATTTGTTTTAGATATTGGAAATTCAATTGTTCATTATGCTAGAACTGGGTTGTGATTCATGATTTTGATGTTTTTTGATGTGATTTGAGGCTTCGGCTAAGTTCATATCATTTTTTCGGACATGTTGGTATGTTTGGATGGTGTCCCGGGGACCTCGGGTGTGTTTCAGATCAAGTTCGGACTCATTTTGGACTTGGAGGAGTTGCTGATTTCTTGGCATCTGGTATCCTCTTTCGCGATCCCAAAGTGAGGGTCGCGATCGCGAAGGGTCAATTCTGGAAGGTGGGGCTTTTTTTCAATGCATTCGAGAGGAAGGATGCAATCGTGAAGCTTTATTGTGCAACACAAATGTGGGTGAAGGGACACGTTCGTGAAGAAGGAGGGAGAGACCTGGGAAGTTCACACGTTTGTTCATTGCGATCGTGTGTAGTTGTCCGTGATCGTGTAGGTGTTGGTGACTGGGCATCGCGATCGCGAAGGATAATAACTTGGCAGAAGGTTTAAAATCCCATTTCGAGGGTTAGACTTATTATTTAATATTTTGAGTTGTACAGTTCGGTTTTAGGCGATTTTGGAGGAGATTTTCACGTCTTGGATTGGGGTAAGTATTTTTGACACAAATTTTTTATTATTTCATGATTCCATCTTTATTTTTAGCATTTAATTAGTGAATTAAAGTGAAGAAATGAGGTATTTTGTGGAAACTTTTTAAAAATGAAAAATGGAGGTTTGAAGGTCAATCTGAGGTTGGAATTGGAATATTTTGGTATGGTTTGACTCGTAATCAAATGAGTGTTCGGAATTTGTGAATTTTGTCAGGTTCCGAGGTGCGAGCCCGGAGTTGACTTTTTGGGTTGACTTTTTGATTTTGATTAAAGATCTTAACTTTATCGTTTGGAATCAAGTCCTATGGCTTTTATTAATAGTATTACTTTATTTTGGCTAGATTTGAGCCTTCGGGAGGATGATACATGCGAGAAGGGTTTGTTAGAGGAGTAATTTGTCTTGCTCGAGTTAAGTATCTTATCTAAACTTGTTTGAGGCACTAGTCGCCTAAATTATTTGTGATAGCTACGTGCTATGAGTGCGCACATGTGTGGGGTTTTGAGCCCGTGTACTAACAACGGGATATGTTCCATGGTCGGGTAATGCTTAGGCTATGATATGCCTAGAATTGACTGTAAGCTTTTATTACGATCCCAATTTTTCTTTGTAGGACGTCATGATGGAACCTAGTTTCTATGACTAGGAAAGCCTAAAAGTTAATTATAACTTGATTGAAATAATTAACAAAATTCTAAAAACAAGTCTGACTAACTGATATAAACTCCTAAAAATAGAATCAACAACAGTACACTCCCCAAGACCGGTGGAACTGTGTCATAAGCACTACAAAGTAAAACTAGAGTAACTACTACATCACTGTCTGAAAGAAAATACAACAGTAAATAAGAATAAAGCAAGGAGACTCCGAGGCCTACGGATGCCGAGCATCCATACCTTAAAGTCTTCTTAAAGTAGCTAACAGATGATCACTAAAGACCAGCACGAGCAGACGTACCTGGATCTTGTACAAAAATGTGCAGAAGCATAGTATGAGTACACCACAACAGTACCCAATAAGTATCAAGCCTAACCTTGGTAGAGTAGTGACGAGGGCAGGTCAAGATACCTACTAGGATATAAATAAACAGTATGAAAACATAATAAGGATAGATAATGGAAAACAGAGAAATAACTGATGCGAAATAGTTAACATCATGAACTAATAACGAAATTTGTAAGCACGGTAATAATATAAAGAAATCAGATAAGAAGAACCACAATGATCATATACATAAAATAACTGACAAAAACAAGGAAGAACAAAATAACAAAAATCACAACGAGGTACCGCCTCGTGTTTATATATCAAGAATTACAACCGAGGTACCACTTCGTATTCATAATTTCACAATCTTTCCTTATGCCGCCGCGTGAGCCTTACATTTGAAATAGGTTTTGAAAACAGTTTTAACAAAATAGCTACACACACTTTACCCACCTATGACACCGCGTGGCTTCACGTAGTTCCTGTTCAAGCAGCACTCACATAAGTCCCACGTTATACCGATGCATGCACATTAACCCCATGCCTTATATTGCCGCATGCGTGTCAATATCACATCACAATCACAATTCGCACCACAAGTGCCCATATATCACAACTTGCCTGTAATCAACAATATCAATGTTTCCACAACAATAAGCCATGCCTCCACCCCAACGTGTACAAGAATATCAATAGTAACAATGAAGGTAAAATTCTCAACGAGGAAGATATCTTAAAAATTATCAACTTCGCTTCAAAATGATACGGCTTCCACAACTTCAACACTAATACCTCAATATTACGAAAGATAACGGGTAACTACGAATCACATACAAATAACTCACAATGGAAGGAATAATATGAATTCAAATGAGAATAATAGCAGCTAAAGAGATAATTAGTAACAATGACTTCAAATAATGATAATCAACAATGAAAGAGATAACATGTTTCGAATATAGGCAACAAGTTCAACTAAGGCATGTGAGCAATTTACCAAGTAGGATATAGAACAAGTGTTAAACAAATTAATTACGGCATGTAAGGATAGACTAACACAAACAAGAATAGATAGACTATGACAATTTAGAACAGGATATGGCATTTCAATTAAAGCATGAAAATAGTCTAAACAGCCTAAACGGGTACCATGTACAACCTGCGTGCCCACTCGTCACCTTGAATACACGGCTTTCACATAGCACAAATGAATCAATCAATACTGATCCTAAGGGGTAGTTCCCCCACACAAAGTTAGGCAAATACTTGCCTCAACTAGAACAATCCAACACTCGAAAATAGCTTTTCCTTTAAAATTCACCTCCACGCGTTCAAATCTAACAAAAATCAACTTAATAACTTCAAACAATGCTAGGAAAATGAATTATAATAGATAAAGCTAAGATCTTTACACTTTTGCCAAAAAGCCAACAAAAGTCAACCTAGGGCCCGCCTGGTCAAAACTCGAGTCCAATGGTAGATTCCGACTAACCATGACTCCATGAGTTCATATATGTGATTAGTTTCAAAATCTGAGTCCAAATCGACTCTCAAAACTTAAATTCTTATTTTTCAAAAGCTTGACAAAGTTTCACAAATTTTCACTTTGATTCACATGATTTTGATGTTAAAATCCAAGATATATTGATGGAATATGATTAGAAATAGATTAGAATCACTTACCCAAAGTTTGTAGGTGAAAATCTCCTTTCCAAATCGCCTCCTACCGAGCCTAGGGTTAAAAATGGGAGAATATTTTCAAAAATCCTGTCTCCTAACCCTTTAACCAGCTGCAGATGTCGCATTTGCAACACAGAGTTCGCATTTGGGAACCTTCACAAATGTGGACCAACTCAACTCAACTCATGTGCCTAGCTCATGCTGTACAGCTCTCCAGAAACACGATGTGAACTACGTACCCTGGTCAGAGATGATGGGTACTAGAACGCCATAAGGTTGGACAATCTCGCGAATATAGATTTGAGCCAGTTGCTCTAAAAAATAGGTAGTCACTATCGGAATGAAATGAGCCGACTTGGTCAACCTGTCCACAATCACCCGTACCACGTCAAATTTCTTCTGAGTCCATGGGGGCCCAACAACAAAGTTCATGGTGACACGCTGCCATTTCCAATCGGGAATCTCAATTTGCTGAAACAAAACCACCCGGCCGCCGATGCTCATACTTCACTTGCTTGCAATTTAGGCACCACGCTACATACTCCACTATGTCTCCACTATGTCTTTTTTCATTCTCTTCCACCGATAATGCTGCCTCAAATCTTGATATATCTTAGCAACACCCGAATGAATTGAGTACCACGACCTGGGGGCCTCCTGAAGAATCAACTTATGCAAACCATCCATATTAGGAACACATAACGGGCCCTGCATCCGCAACACACTGTTATCCCCAATAGAAACCTCCTTGGCATCGTCGTGCTGAACCGTGTCCTTGAGGACAAGCAAATGGGGGTCGTCATACTGACACTCTCTGATACGATCATACAGAGAGGACTTAGAAACCATGCAAGCAAGAACTCGACTAGGCTCCGAAATATCCAATCTAACATACTGGTTAGCTTGCCTGAACATTTGTAGCTAGTGGCCTATCAGCTGCCGGTAGATATGCTAAACTACCCAAATTCTTCGCCTTTCGACTCAAGGCGTCGACCACCACATTGGCCTTCCCGGGATGATATAGATTGGTGATATCATAGTCCTTAAGTAACTCTAACCATCATTGCTGCCATAAGTTAAGATCCTTCTATTTGAACAGGTGTTGTAGACTTTGGTGGTTGGTAAGGACCTAACAAGGGACACCATACAAATAATGTCACCAGATCTTCAATGCACGAACAATGGCTGCCAAATCCAAGTCACGGACCAGATAATTCTTCTCATGGGTCACCAGTTGTCGAGACGCGTAGGCAATCACCCTATTGTCTTGCATCACCACCGCGCCAAGGCCAGCACATGACGCATCACAATACACAGTATAAGACCCCGAGCCTGTAGGCAATACCAACACTAGGGCTGTAGTCAAAGCAGTCTTGAGCTTTTGAAAGCTTGCCTCACACTCCTCGGACCATCTGAAAGGAGCACCCTTCAAGGTCAATCTGTTCATAGGTGCAGCAATAGGTGAGAAACCCTCTTTGAAATGATAATAATACCCGGCCAAACCAAGAAAACTCCAAATCTAAGTGGCCGAAGACGGTCTAGGCCAATGCTTGCACTGACTCAATCTTCTTCGGGTCTACCTTGATCCCCTCACTCAACACCACATAATCCTCAAGTGCTGCTCATTATCTTCCTGACTAGGGGAGTCTCCAAGATGTCGTCAATAAAAAAAATGACGAATGAATCAAGATAAGGCTGAAATACATTATTCATCAGGTGCATAAATGTTGATGGGGCGTTGGTCAGTCCAAATGACATCACAAGGAACTCGTAATGACCGTACCGAGCCCTAAACGCAGTCTTTGGAATATCCGGATCTCGAATCTTAATCTAATGATAACCTGACCGCAAATCAATCTTTGAGAACACTCTGGTACTCTGTAGCTAATCAAATAAGTCATCAATGCATGCCAATGGATACGCATTCTTCACTGTAACCTTGTTCAACTGTCGATAATCAATACACATGCGCATCGAACCAACCTTTTTCTTCACAAACAAGACCGGAGCACCCCACGGCGATACACTAGGCCGAATGAAACCCTTCTCAAGCAACTCTTGCAAATTCTCATATAACTCCTTCAACTCTATTAGTGCCATAAGATATGGTGGAAAAGAAATGAGTTGAGTGTCCAGCAACAAGTCAATACCAAAATCGATATCCCAATCGGATGGCATGCCTGGATGATCCGCTAGAAATACATCTGGGAAAGTCTCTCACTGCCGGACCTGACTAAATGGTAGGAGTATCAACAATGACATCTCTCACAAAGGCCAGATAAGCATCACACCCCTTCTCAACCATAGTAAACCTGGCATCGCTAATGTCACAGTCTTGGCGTAAAATCTAGAATAGCTTGATAGGGCGATAACTAGTCCATGCCCTAGATAACATCAAAATCTACCATACTAAGTAACAATAAATCAACTCTGGTCTCAAAACCACCAATATCAACTAAGCACGACCGATACACACGGTCCACGAGAATAGAATCTCCCACAAGCGTGGACAAATAAATAGGAGAACTCAAAGAATCACGTGATATATATACAAATACAGAGCAAAGTAAGATGACACATATAAATAAGTGGATCATGGATCAAATAAGATTGATGCATCTCTATGGCAAATCGGAACCATACCTGTAATGACTGAGTCTGAAGCAACTGCCTTCGTCTTGCCCGGAAAAGCATAGAATCTGGCCTAGCCTCCGCCTCTATGGAGACCTCGACCTACCTGTCCCCCACCTATAGCTGGCTATGCGGGTGGAGCGACAACTGGGACAGCAATCATGGCCTGAGAAGTCTGTGGACCTGACTGAATTTGTAGAGCCCGAGTAGTCTGTGGAAATGCACCACTCCTGAGTATGGGGGAGTCTCTAACCATATGGCAGGTATCACCACACTCAAAGCAAGTTCTTGGTGGGCATCATTACTGGGACTGGCTCAAGCCTGGTCAGCCGGACTAACCGCTGAAGGCACCCTGTGCAGGAGGTGCACTAGAAAGTGGCTGGGCAAAGTGTGCAACCTGGGATCTCGGAATAATCGGAGCAACACTAAAAGCTGGAAGCACTGAATGAATTGGGCCGTTCACATAGCCTCTACCATGACGGGTGTAACTGCAGTGTGACCACCACTAAATCCTCCCGTACCATGAGGCCTCTTGGCCTCCGTATCCTCTTTCTCACAGACCCGCATACCCTCCAACCTCCGTTCAATCTCTACCACCTACTGTTATGGGGTATCTGTCTCCAACTCTCGAGCCATACTGACCTAATACCATAGTTGAGCCTCTTGATTGACGGACTCGCTCTCTCACTATAGAAACCAAGGCAGGTAGATGTCTGGACAAACCACTGAATCGGACAACATACTCCGACACCGTCATAGTACCTTAGCACAACTTCTCAAACTCTGCGCGCCATGCATCCCAAAGGGTCTAAGGAATAAATAATCTAAAGAATAATTTTCAAAATCGAGTCCCTGTATGTGAAGCTACATCGACTAGACTACCCTTACAATTTTAATATAGTGAAAGCAACCCCACTCGTCTCCATATTAACCATGGTATGGAGAATACGGTAGCACTCCTCTACAAAACCATGTGCATCATTTGAAGCCAAATGAATAAAAGTAGGAGGGTGATACTTCTTGAACCTCTCAAGTCTAAGATGCTCATCACTGATGCTGTTGCCCTAACCGCGGGCTGAACCGGAACAATAGGTTGTACTAGAATAACCTCTAGGACCTGATCAACTTGGACCTACTGCTATGGGGTACGGGCCGCGAGAGTCTGAGCTCATCCCCCAGCCTGATATGTGGCTTGTGCAAGTGGAATCAACCCTGCCTGAGCTAAGGTACCGAACATGCTCAAGAACTATACGAGCACCTCCTGAAGTGCTGGGGTGGAAACAGGTGCCTCGATTGCCTGTCCTCCAATCGGAGCTACTGGTGACTTTTCTGTCGCAGCTCGGGCAGTGCTCTAGCTACACCACGTGCCCCTCCTCAGCCTCTGCTCAATCCCCGGCTTCTCGCGGCTTTAGCAGAGGACGCGGGTGTCTGATCGTCAAATCCAGCAATGCATGTCCTCACCATCTGTGAGAGAATAGAAAGTCAAAGATTCAATTTTCAAAGGCAACCAATTTGCAGAATAAGGAATCAAAGAAATGAAGTTTTCCTAATAGTTCCACAACCTCTCGAAGATAAGCACAGATGTCTCCGTACCAATCCGCTAGACTCTACTAAAGCTGCTTATGACTCAAAACACCTATGAACCTAGAGCTCTGATACGACCTTGTCACAACCCCAATTTACCTCTATGGGATGTCGTGATGGCACCTAGTCTCTACGACTAGATAAGCCTAACACTTAATAATAACTTGACGAAAATAATTAACAAAATACTAAAAACAAGTCTAAATAACTGATATAAGCTCCTGAAAACAAAATCAACAATAGTAAACTCCCCAAGACCGGTGGAACTGAATCATATGCTTTATAGAGTAAAACTAGAGTAACTACTATATCAATGTCTGAAAGAAAATACAATAGTTAATATGAATAAGGGAAGGTGACTCCGAGGCCTGCGGACGCCGACCAGGCATAACTTGAAGTCACCGTAAAGCAGCTAACAGATGATCACTAATGACCCGCATGAACAGACGTACCTAGATCTTGTACAAAAATATGCAGAAGCGTAGTATGAGTACACCACAGTGGTACCCAGTAATTATCAAGCCTAACCTCGGTAGAGTAGTGATGAGGACAGGTCAAGAAACCTACTAGGATATAACTAAACATTATGAAAACATAATGAGGATAAATAATGGAAAATAAAGAAATAACTTATATGAAACACTTAACAACATAAACAAACACCGGAATTTGTAAGCACAAAAATAACATAAAGAAATCAGTTAAGAAGAATCACAAAGATCATATATGGAAACTAACAAAAACAAAGAAGAAAAAAGCAACAAAAATCACAACGAGATACCGCCTCGTGTATATATATCAAGAATTACAACTGAGGTATCGCCTCGTAGTCACAATTCACAATCTCAATCACAATCTTTCCTTATCTCGCCGCTTGAACCTTACATTTGAAATAGGTTTTGAAAACAGTTTTCCCGAAATAGCTACAGTCACTTTATCCTACCTTACGACGACCCGTGGGTTCATGTAGTTCACCTACAAGAAACACGCATATAAGTCCCACCTTATACCGCCGCATACACATTAACCCTAAGCCTTATACCGCTGCATGCACATCAATATCACATCACAATAACAATTCGCACCACAAGTGCCCATATTTCACAACTTGTAACAATCAACAATATCAATGTTTCCACAACAATAGGCTACGACTCCACCACAACGTGTACAAGAATATCACCAATAACAATGAATGTAAAATTCTCAACAAGGAAGTTATCTTAACAATTTTCAACTTCGCTTCAATATGATATGGCTTCCACAACTTCAACACCAATAATTCAACAATAAGAAAGATAACGTGTAACTATGAACCGCATACAAATAAATCACAATGGAAGGAATAACATGAGTTCAAATGAGAATAATAACAAAGAAAGAGATAACTAGTAACAATGACTTCAGAAAATTATAATCAACAATAAAAGAGATGACATGTTTCAAATGTAAGCAACAAGTTCAACAAAGGCATGTGAGCAATTTATTAAGTAGGATGTAGAACATGTGTTAACCAAATTAATTCGGGCATGTAAGGATTGACTAACACAAACAAGAATGGATTGACTATGAGAATTTAGAACATGATATGGAATTTCAATTGAAGCATGAAAATAGTCTAAGCAGCCTAACAGGTCAAATACCACGTACAACCCATGTTCCCACTTGTATGGCTTTCACATAGCACAAATAAATCAATCAATACCGATCGTAATGGGTAGTTCTCTACACAAAGTTAGGCAAGATACTTACCTCAACTAGGCCAATTCAAAACTCGGAAATAGCTTTTCCCTTAAAATTCGCCTCCACACGGCTCAAATCTAACAAAGAACTTAATAACATCAAAAAATGCTAGGGAAATTAATTATAATAGATAAAGCTAAGATCTTTACATTATTCCCAAAAGGTCAACCAAAGTCAATTGGGGCTTGCTTGGTCAAAACCCGGGCCCAGTGATAGGTTTCGATTAACCATGACCCCACAAGTTCATATATGTGATTAGTTTCAAAATCTGAGTCTAAATCGACTCTCTACGTAGATTTGCTTGTTGGACTGATAATCGAGAGGCGAGGTAGAGCTGCATCCTTGGTTACTGTTTGACTTGTCTTTTCTTATGTACTATTGTTTCAATTCAAATAGTATTATATTCAGTTTTTTAGGCTTGTATTACGTAGTAGAGCTCATGACTCCGTATTTACTTGTTTCTAGGGGATTTACCTTGTATTCGCAGTACTTTATTACATTGATGTTTCAGAAAAATGTTATTTCAATGATTTATGTTGTTCTTTATTGTTATGCTTCGACTTGCCTAGCTGGTGTGTTAGGAGCCATCACGACGGGTTGGGAATTTGGGTCCTGAGAAGTTGGTATCAGAGCCCTAGGTTTATAGATATTACGAGTCATGAGCAAGTTTAGTAGAGTCTTGCGGATCGGTATAAAGACGTCTGTACTTATCTTCGAGAGGCTACTAGAATGTTAGGAAACTTCACTTTCTTATATTCTTGTCGTGCGAATTTGTTATTTTCATAACTTGAACTTGACTATTGTATTCTCTCACAAATGATGAGGACATGTGCGACGGAATCAGACGGACAGCCACCAGTACCATTAGCTAGGGCCACAAGAGGCTGGGGCCACGGTAGAGGCCGAGGTGTGGATCGTGCTATATCCAGAGCATCACATGTGGAGTCACCAGTTGCTCCAACTCAAGAGTAAGTACCAGATGTGGTTGAACTGGTGGGACCAACTCAAGCACCAGCAGTGCCCATTGTTATTCCTAGCCTTACGGAGGCCTTAGCCCTAATTTTGATTGTGTGCACGAGTCTAGCCCAGTCAGTCTCAGTTCTAGCTACACCAACCACTTTATATTCAGGAGGAGGTGCCCAGACTCCTGCCACCCGTACTCCTTCGCAGCTAGCTCTGGGACTCCAGACACCGGGTTTATTTCCAGTTCATTCGGGTTCCGCCGCTAGAGCCGAGGTTGGTCCCCATATGAGTGATGAAGAGCATAAGAGAATGGACCAGTTTTGGAGGCTTAAGCCTCCAGAGTTTAGTGGAGCAGAGACGGAGGTGCCAAGGATTTCATAGACCAGTGTCAGCAGATTCTTCACACGGCCGGTATTTTGGACACCAGTGCGGTTCCATTCACAACTTTTCGGCTAACCGGGGAAGCCTACCAATGGTGGAAAGCATATGAGTTGAGCAGGCTAGCTGATGAAGCACCGGTTACACGACATGAATTCTCAGTTCTCATCTTAGAAAAGTTTGTCCGACAGAGTCATAGAGAGGATTTGCGTAGGTACTTTGAGCAGCTACACCAGGAGCGTATGATAGTGACTCAGTAGGAGATGAGGTTTTTAGAGTTTGATCGTCACGTGGTATGGTTGGTTCCCACTGAGAGGGAAGAATAGGAGGTTCAATTGTGACATCAACTATAGATTACGCTTCATTATGACTCGGGAGGTTGCGACGGGTGTGAGGCTTGACGAGGTGGTTGATATTGCTAGACGCTTAGAGCTGGTTCGTAGGCAGGAGTGTGAGGGAGGGAGGCCAAGAGGCCTCGTAGTTCAGGTGGTTTAACCAATGCTTCATCTTGAGACCAATCCTACTATAGCAGAGGTCATTCTTCTAAACCCGTTCAGACAGCTCGCCATGTTCCTCGTAGTTCATCAGTTAGCCACAGTTCCTACAGTGCACCCACCAAATTCAGTCATCATTCAGTGCGTTGCCAGCACAGAGTTATTACAAATCTTCATCTACCCAGGTTTCCACAGGAATGTCTTCGGGTTATCAGGGTCAGCAGCTTGTTAGGAGGGGTTGCTACGGGTGCGGAGACTTGAGTCATCTCAAGAGAGTTTGCCCTAGACTATTGAGTAGGGTTCTACAGCAAAGATCACAACATATGATTCCAGCACCAACAGCTACACCACCTGCATAGCCAGCTCGCGGTGGGGCCCATTCAGCTCGAGGCCGCCCTAGAGGGGGAGGTCGATCATGTGGTGGTCAGGCCCATTGTCGTGCCTTTCCAGCCAGGCCAGAGGTAGTCGCCTCTGATGCTGTGATCACATGTATTATTTTAGTATGTCACAAGGACACTTCGGTATTTTTTGATCCTGGTTCCACTTATTCATATATATAATCATACTTTGGTTGTTATTTGGATATGACCCTTGTGATTCCTTAGTTATGCATGTTCATCTATCTATACCGATGGGTGATTCTATTACTGTGGACCGTGTGCATCGGTCGTGTATGGTGACTATTGGAGGATTAGAGACGAGAGTGGATCTTTTACTGCTTAGCATGGTTAATTTTGACGTCATTTTAAGCATGGATTGGCTGTCACCATGTCACACTATTATGACTTGTCACGCTAAGACCATGACGTTGGCGATGCCGGGATTGCCTTGGGTTTAGTGGAGAGGTTATCTAAACTATGTTCCCAGTATAGTGATTTCATATTTGAAGGTCCAACGGATGGTTAGGAAGGGATGTTTGGCATATTTGGCCTTTGTGAGCGATGTTGGTGCTGATACTCTTACCATTGAGTCTATTCCGATAGTGAGAGGCTTTCAAGATGTGTTTCCTGCAGACCTACCGGGCATGCCACCTGACGGTGACATTATTTTTGGTATTAATATGGTGTTGGGCACTACCACATTTCTATTCCAGCGTATCGTATGGCACTAGTAGAGTTGAAGGAATTGAAAGAACAGCTTTAGGAGCTACTTGATAAGGGATTCATTAGGCCTAGTGTGTTGCCTTGGGGTGCACCGGTTCTGTTTGTGAAGAAGAAGGATGGTACTATGCGGATGTGCATTGATTATAGCCAGCTGAACAAAATTACAATTAAGAACAAGTACCCATTACCGTGCATTGATGACTTATTTGACCAGCTTCAAGGTGCTAGAGGGTTCTCTAACTAGATATCACAAGTTAAAGGTTCCAGATTCTGATATTCCAAAGACGATATTTAGGACCCGCTATGGTCACTACGAGTTTCTTGTGATATATTTTGGCTGACCAACGCCCCAGCAGCCTTTATGCATTTGATGAATAGTGTATTCCAGCCATTTCTTGATTCTTTTGTCATAGTATTCATTGACGATATACTGGTTTACTCACTCAGCCAGGAGAATCATGAGCAACATTTGAGGATTGTAAGCCAAACGTTGAGGGAGAAGAAGCTCAATGCTACATTCTCCAAGTGTGAGTTTTTGCTCGATTCTGTAGCAGTTTTGGGGCACGTGGTGTCCAGTAAAGGGATCAAGGTAGATAGAAGAAGATTGAAGGAGTTTAGAGTTAGCCTGGACCCATCTTCAGCTACTGAGATTCGGAGTTTTCTTCGTTAGGCAGAATATTATCGTTGTTTTGTGGAGGGTTTCTCGTCCATAGTTGCACCTTTGACTAGATTGACCCATAAAGGTGACCCATTTGGGTGGTTTTATGATGTAAGGAGAGATTTCAAAAGCTCAAAACTACCTTGACCATAACATCAGTTCTAGTGTTACCTTCAGCATCGGGTTCAAATACAATTTATTGTGATGCTCCTCGGATTGGTATTAGGTGTGTACTGATGCAGGAGGGTAGGCTAATTGCTTATGCTTCGCACCAGTTGAAGCTTCATGAGAAGAACTACCCGGTTAATGATCTAGAGTTAGAAGCCATTGTCCACACGTCGAAGATTTGGAGGCATTATGTCTACGGCGTCTCTTGTGTAGTATTTACAGATCATTAGAGTATATAGCACTTGTTTCAGTAGAAGGATCTTAATTTGAGGCAGCGGAGGTGGTTATAGTTGTTAAAAGACTATGATATCACCATTTTGTATCATCCCAGGAAGGTCAATGTGGTGGCCGATGCCTTGTGTAGAAAAGCAGAGAGTATGGGTAGCCTTGCATATATTCCAATTGGTGAGAGACCGCTAGCATTGAATGTTTAGGCCTTGGCCAATTAGTTCGTGAGATTAGATGTTTCAGATCCTAGTCGGGTTCTTGCTTATGTGATTTTTTTGGTCTTCTTTATATGAGCGCATCAGAGAGCGTCAGTATGACAACCCCCATTTGCTTGTCCTTAATGACACGGTGCATCACGGTGATGCTAGGGAGATATCTATTAGAGATGATGGGGTGTTACGGATGCAGGGTTAGATTTGTAAGCCCAATATGGATGGGTTGCGTGAGTTAATTCTTGAGGAGGCCCACAGTTTGCTGTATTCCATTCATCTAGGTGCCGCTAAAATGTATCAGTATTTGAGGCACCACTATTGGTTGAGGAGAATGAAGAAAAATATAATAGAGTATATGGCTCGATGCTTGAACTGACAGCTGGTGAAGTACGAGCATCAGAGATCGGGCAGTTTGCTTTAGTGGCTCGAGATTCTCGAATAGAAATGGGAGCGTGTTACCATGGACTTCGTTGTTGGACTCCCATAGACTTTGAAGAAATTTGATGCAGTTTGGGTGATAGTGGACCGATTGACTAAGTCTGAACATTTCATTCTAGTTGTGACGACTTATTCATCGGAGAGGCTGGCTCAGATCTATATCTATGAGATTGTTTGACTTTATGGTGTGCCGGTATCCATTATTTCTAATCGAGGCACGCAGCACACATTATAGTTTTGGAGAGCAGCGCAGCGAGAATTAGGCACATGGGTTGAGTTAAGTACAACATTCACCCCCAGACGGACGGGCAGTTCGAGCGCACCATTCTGATCTTGTAGGATATGCTACGTACCTATGTTGTGGATTTTAGGGCTTCTTGGGATTAGTTTCTATCGCTTGCTGAGTTTGCCTACAACAATAGCTACCAATCGAGTATTAAGATGGCTCCTTGTGAGGCTTTATATGGGAGGCGGTGTCGATTTTCCAATTGATTGGTTTGAGCTGGGAGAGGCTAGGTTGTTGGGTACTGAGTAGGTTCAGCATGCCTTGGAGAAAGTCAAGTTGATTTAGGATCGTCTTCGTACAACACAGTCTAGACTTAAGAGTTACGCCGATCAGATGGTTCTTGATGTTGCATATATGGTAGGAGAGAAGGTATTGCTCAGAGTTTTGCCCATGAAGGATGAGATGAGGTTATGGAAGAAGGGCAAGTTAAGCCCTCGGTATATTGGCCTTTTTTTAGGTGCTTGAGAGGATTGGAGAGGTGGCATACAAGCTTGCATTGCCACCTAGTCTATCGAGTGTTCACCCAGTGTTTCATGTTTCTATGCTCCAGAAGTATTATGGTGATCTGTCTCATGTTTTGGACTTCATCGCGGTTCAGTTAGATGGAGATTTGACTTATGATGTGGAGCCGGTGGCCATTTTGGATCAATGAATTTGAAAGCTGAGATCAAAGAATATAGCTTCATTGAAAGTTCAGTGGAGAGGCCAGTCAGTCGAGGAGGCTACTTGGGCATTGTAACCCCGTTCCCTTGTTTATTGCTTATTCTATGTTCATTTGTGGCTATGTGACTTGTCGGGGTGGTTGGTTTGGTTCCGTGGATGTTTCGGAGTGAATTGAGACACTTAGTCCCAAAGTTGAAAGCTTAAGTTGAAAGAGTTTACCGGAGTTTGAGTTTTCTATAGACGACTCCGGATAGGGTTTTGATAGTTTTGATAGCTTCGTATGGTGATTTTAAACTTAGGCGTATGTTCGGATTTGGATTTGGAGGTCTATCGGTCGTTTTGGCTTGAATTGGCGAAAGTTGGAAAGTTGAAGGTTTAGAAGGTTGATAAGTTTGACCGAGAGTTGACTTTTTTAATATCGGGCTTGGATTTTGGTTCCGGGAGTTGATGTGTCATAAATGACTTGTGTGCAAAATTTAAGGTCAATCGGAGTTGGTTTGATATGAATTGGCATTTGTTTTAGTAGTTGGGAGTTCATTTGTTCATTAGGCTTGAATTGGGGTGCAATTCGTGATTTTGATGTTGTTTGATGTGATTTGATGCTTCAACTAAGTTCATATCGTATTTTAGAACCTGTTGGTATGTTTGGATGGGGTCCTGGGAACCTCGGGTGTGTTTCAGATCAAGTTCGAACTCATTTTGGACTTGGAGGAGTTGCTGATTTTAGGCATCCAGTTTCCTCTTTCATGATCGCGAAGAGAGGACTGCGATCACGAAGGATCAATTCTGGCAGGTGGGCTTTTGTTCAACCCGCTTGCGAGGGGAAGGACGTGATCGTGAAGTTTTGCTTGCTTGTGCAACACGAACATGGGTGATAGGACGCGTTCGTGAAGAAGGAAGGGTAGGCCTGGGAAGTTCACCCGTTTGTTCATCGCGATCGCGTGTAGTTGTCCGGGATCGTGTAAGTGTTGGTGATTGGGCATCGCAACTTGGCCACTACGGTCGTGTAGAAGGATTTTTTCTACTAGGGATTTTACACGATTGTGAAGGGTAATAATTCGATAGAAGGTTTAAAATCCCATTTCGAGGCTTAGTGTTATTATTTCATATTTTGAGTTATAGAGCATGGTTTTGCACGATTTTGGACGGGATTTTCACGGTTTGAATCGGGGTAACTGTTTTTGACTCGTAATTTGTTATTATTTCATGATTCCATCTTTGTTTTTAGCATCTAATTAGTGAATTAAAGTTAAGAAATGGGTGATTTTGTGGAAACTTTTCAAAAATTAAAAATAGAGGTTTGAAGGTCGATTTGAGGTCAAAATTGGATAATTTTGGTATGGTTGGACTCGTAATCGAATGTGTATTTTGAATTTAATAATTATGTCGGGCTCCGAGGAGCGAGCCCGAGGTTGAATTTTTGATTTCGGTTAAAGATCTTAGGTTTATCATTTGGAATCAATTTCTATGGCTTTTATTGATAGTATTACGTTATTTTAGCTAGATTCGAGCTTTCCGGAGGTTGATACACGCGAAAAGGGTTTGTTAGAGGAGTAATTTGGCTTGCTTGACACAAGTATCTTATCTAAACTTGGTTGAGGCACTAGTTTCTTGAATTATTTGTGATAGCTACGTGTTATGGGTGCGCACATGTATGGGGTTTTGAGCCCATGTACTAACACCAGGGTATTTTTCTATGATCGGGTTATGCTTAGGCTATGATATGCCTAGAATTGACTGTAAGCTTTGAACTATGATGTTTCTCATATTTGCAACATTGTTGTGAATTATTTGAGCCATGTTTGAGGTTACTTAGAAGCGAAATCACTGAATGAACTTGATAATTGTTATCTCTGTGACAAAATAGTTGATTTGAGCTATGATAGCACACTATGCACATGCTTACACTTTAGCATGTCACTTATACCATGTACTAGAGCATGAGATTTGTTATTCATTCATCACAACAAGTATTCTTGTATATTTTCTTCTATGTGATATGATTTGGACTGGATGCATGTGATCACAACAGGCGGATTGTGTTGTTATGCTTGTGACCATGCCAGGCGGATTGTGTTGTTATGCATGTGACCGCGCTGGGCGGAGTATGATATTATGCATGTAAACATGCTGGGTGAATTATGTTGTTATGCCTATGATCACGCCGAGCAAATTGTACTGTTATACCTATGACCACGCCAGCGGATTATGATATTAAGCCTGTGACCAAGCCAGGCTAGTAGCACGTTGAATTGGCTGTGCTTGTGTGTGGATATGGATCCATCCCCCTTGGGTCACCCTCTCATATATTCTCCCTTGAAGGTGTACATGCAGATATTGAGGAAAACTAATCAGTGGTTTGGTACGAATATGGAAAGGTTGAGGAAATCTGGCCAGTGTTTGTTTGGATTTTGCATTTCATTTTTACTTGCAATTTTCGTTGTTAATTACCTGATTTAACTGCATATCATCTCTATATGCTGAACATTGACTGAGCAGAGTATTTGAGTAATTGTACACATACACACACAGATACTTCTTGATAAGTTTCATGACTTGATTTTATTATTGTTTTGTGCTTGTTATAATGATGAACTTGTACAGGTCATAGCTAGTATCATTTATAATTCTGATCTTCGAGAGGCGAGGTAGAGTTGCATCCTTCACCGCAATTTGTCTTGTCTTTTCTTATGTACTGTTGTTTCAGTTCAAACAGTATTATTATTTAGTTTTTCAAACTTGTATTCCGTAGTAGAGGTTATGACTCCATATTTACCTGTTTATGGGGGATTTACCTTGTATTGGCAATACTTTATTACATTGAGGTTTCAAACTTATGTTATTTCTATGATTTATGTTATTCTGGTTCTTTATTATTATGTTTCGGCTTGCCTAGACGGTGTGTTAGGTGCCATCACGACGAGTTGGTATTTTGGGTCGTGACATCTAACCACCTCCGCTGCCTCAAGTTCAGGTCATTTTGCTTAAACAAGTGTTGTAGACTCCAATGATCTGTGAATACCTCACAAGACACGCCATAGAGATAATGCCTCAAAATATTCAATGCGTGAACTATAGCTGCCAACTCTAAATCGTGAACAGGGTAGTTCTTCTCATGGGGCTTTCACTGGCGCGAAGCATAAGCAATCACCCAACCCTCCTACATCAAGACACACCTAATACCAATCCGCAAAGCGTCACAATAAACCGTATATGAACCCGATGCTGAAGGCAAATTTAGAACTGGAGTTGTGGTCAAGGCAGTCTTGAGCTTCTGAAAGCTTTCCTCACACTCATCGGACCACCTGAATGAAGCACCCTTCTGGTCAATCTGGTCAAAGGTGCAGCAATGGAAGAGAAACCCTCCAAAAAACAACGATAATATTCAGCGAAACCAAGAAAATTCTGAATCTTAGTAGTTGAAGATGGTCTACGCCAACTCTGAACTGCCTCAATCTTCTTCAGATCTACTTTAATCCCCTCACTAGGTACCACACGACCCAAAAATGCCACAGAATAAAGCCAGAATTCACACCTTGAGAATTTTGCATATAGATTCTTCTCTCTCAATGTCTGGAACATGATCCTCAAATTCTACTCATGATCCTCCCGACTGCGGAAGTATACCAAAATGTTGTCAATGAATACGATGACAAAAGAGTCGAGATATGGCTGGAATACACTGTTCATCAGGTGCATAAATGTTGTTGGGGCATTGGTCAGCCCAAATGGCATCACCAGAAACTCGTATGGACCATAACGAGTCCTTAAAGTAGTCCTCGGGATATCCGCATCCCGAATCTTCAACTGATGATACCCTAACCTCAAATCAACCTTTGAGAACACTCTAGCACCCTGTAGCTGGTCGAATAAGTCATCAATGCCCACCAATGGGTACTTGTTCTTGACTGTAACATTGTTCAGCTGCCAATAATCAATGGACATCCGCATAGAGCCATCCTTCTTCTTCATGAACAATACTAGAGCACCCTAAGGCGACACACTAGGCCGGAAAAACCCCTTATCCAGAAACTCTTGAGTTGTTCCTTTAACTCCTTCAACTCCACTAGCGCCATACGATATGGTGAAATAGAAATGGGCTGAGTGCCAGACACCAGGTCAATACCCATAATGCCCATATCGAGTCCTGAAAGTCGTCTTAGGAATGTCTGAAGCCCTGATCTTCAACTGATGGTACTCAGATCTTAGGTCAATCTTGGAGAACACCCTAGCAACTTGAAGCTAATCAAATAAACCATCAATGTGCGGTTTGGGATACTTATTCTTAATAGTAACCTTGTTCAATTTCCTGTAGTCAATGCATATTCTCATGGAGCCATCTTTCTTCTTCACAAATAGTACTGGTGCACCCCAAGTGAAACACTCGGCCTAATGAAAGATTGTTTTAGTAATTCTTACAACTGTTCCTTTAATCCCTTCAACTCTATTGGAGTGTGATATGGTGGAATATATATGGGTTGATTACCTGGTGCCAAATTAATACCAAAATCAATATCCCTATCGGGTGGCATGCCTGGTAGGTCTGCAGGGAACACATCAGGAATCTCTCTCACTACTATGGGGACTGAATGAGCAATACCTCTTCTCAACCATACGTTGAGTCTTTAGAAAAGAGACCACCCTACCAGGAATATGACCCAAGGAGCCTTTCCATTCCTACCTTGTCAACCCTCGCATAGACAACGTGATGGTCTTAGCTTCATAAATAAGAATAGCATGGTATGGAGATAACCATTTCATACCCAAAATCAAATTAAAACCCACCATACTAAGAAACAAAAGACCAAATCTAGTCTCAAAGGCCCTAATAGAAACCACACAAGAACACTTGACACGATCCACCATATTATAATCCCCAACGAGTGTAGACACGTAAATAGGAGTAGCTAGAGAATCACGAGACATATCCAAATATAAAACTAAGTAGGATGACACATACGAATAAGTAGAACCTGGATCAAATAAAATTAAAGAATCTATATGACAGATCGAAACAATACCAATAATGATTGCATCTGATGCGACTGACTTAGTCCTACCAAGGGCATAACAACGGGCCTGGCCTCGCCCTCTAGGATGACCTCTACCCATCTGTCCTCCACCTCTAGCTTGCTGTGCAGGTGGAGTAGCATTTGGAATGGGAATCATAGCCAGAGTACCCTGCTGAGGTATACTCGTTCGAAGCCTGGGATAATCTCTCACCATGTGCCTTGTATCAGCATACACAAAACAACCTCTCCACTAAAATGGCTGTTCGAACTCAGTCTGCCCCAGACGAATGAACTAACTGCCGTAAGAACCACGTGCGGGAGGTGAACAAAAGGATAATTGCCCGGTACGACTTCTCTAAAAGCATAGCTAGCTGGAGCACTACGTGAAACCTGAAGTGCGAACTGAACTGGGCGACTGAAAAAGCCTTTACCATGACGAGCCTTGGCCGCAGAGTAGGCGACTGAATCCTCTAGGACCACGAGGAAATTCTTAGACTCCCTATTCTCCATATCCTGCCCATGGATATGCCCTAACCTCCTAAAAATATCCACAACCTAATGAAATGCAGTCTCAGTCCCCATATCCCATGCCAACCCAAATTTGAGGCTGTAGGTGAGTCCCTTAACAATTCTACAGACTATCTCTCTCTCACTGAAAACCAAGGGATTGCATGGCAGCATAACTCTGTAAACCTCATAGCATACTCAGACACAGTCATACCCCCTAACGCAAATGCACAAACTCACTACATAACTCGCCCTGTGTGTCGGTGGAATAAACTCCCCTAAGAAAAGATCAGAGAACTAGGACCATGTAAATGGTGTTGTGCCAGTTGACCTACTCACCTCATAAGTCTGCCACCATCTCTATGTTAGTCTCGTCTACTGAAAAGTAGTAAAGTCAACCTCGCTCGACTCTACCAAATCAAAGGTACACAAAATACGGTGACATTGATCCAAGAAACCATGTGCATCCTTAGAAGCCCCTCCACTGAATTAGGGAGGACAAAGTCTCTAAAACCTCTCCAAACTCTTCTAACCCTTAGCAGACATGATTGGCCCTACCTCGGGCGGAACTGCAACTATTGGTTGCACCGGTAGAACACCCCGTGTCTGGTAATCATGAGCCCTCTGCTCTGGGGTGTGGGCGGCAGAATTCTAGGTGCCTCCCCCAGCTTGTGAAGTAGCCAGTGCCACTGGAATCAACCCTGACTAGGTAATGCTTCCAAACTAACTCCTGAAGTAAGCCAAGGTCTCCTGAATCCTTGGTGTAGCAATAGGACCCTCAGGTGCCTGTGCGGGTCCCACCTGCTCAACATGATTAGGCTCCTGCTCCTCAACTGGATCTACTGGTGGCTTCGCCACTACTGCTCTCATGGGCTCTAGCGGCAGCGCGTATCTCACCTTGGCCCCGACCTCTCGCAGCTCTGACAGGGAGCACTAGTGCCTACTTAGCTGATACCGAAGAACGTGTCCTCACCATATGTGAGAGAATAGAAGAGTAAAGATTCAAAATTTAGTATAAACAAATATGCATGATAAAGAATGAAAGAAAGTGAAGTTTCCTAACAGCTCGGTAGCCTCTCGAAGACAAGTACAGGCTTTTTCTTACCGATCTGCAGGACTCTACTAGACTTGCTCATGACGCATAGCACCTATGAACCTAGGACTCTGACACATACTTGTCACGACACCAAAATCCTACCATTGGCTGTGATGGCACCTAACCTCTACGACTAGGTAAGCGAAGCATACAATGATACTAAAAAATTGAAATAAGATATAACAATGCTAAATGTTTAACATTCGTAATAGCTCGGTAGCCTCTCAAATACAAGTACAGGCTTTTTCGTACCGATCTGCAGGATTTTACTAGACTTGCTCATGACGCATAGCACCTATGAACCTAGGACTCTGACACATACTTGTCATGACACCAAAATTCTACCATTGGCCGTGATAGAACCTAATCTCTAAGACTTGGTAAGCGAAGGATATAATGATACTAAACATTGAAATAGGATATAATAACGTGAATGTTTAACATAAATTATGGAACTAAATCTCAATGAAGACATAACATAAGTACATAAATCAACTTCTCAAAACCATCTAATACCGAGTCATGAGCTCTAAACAGAATTCATTGTGAGTCTCAATAAGTACAATACTTTTTAAAAGTAAATACAACGGTATATAAATAAGATAAGGCGACTCCAAAGCGGCATCCATGCAGCACTACCTTGAATCCTCTCGATCCATCACAAGTTCACTCATGATGTTCACTATCTCCAGCACCTGGATCTGTACAAAAATATGTAAAAGTGTAGTATGAGTACACCACAATTGGTACACAGCAAGTATCATGACTAAGCTCAGTGTAGTGACGAGGTTCAAGTCATGTGATACTCACTAGTCAAAGAACCTAAGCAATATATCAAAAGCTAGAAACAGGAATATATATATATATATATATATATATATATATATATATATATATATATATATATAACAGAGTAAAATGCCAACAATCTCTTTAAAGCATGTGATAACAACTTAGCATAAGAAAATCCATTTTTGACAAACAAATAATTAAATAGAAACACAACCATGTGCCACCTCGTAGTCCACGTTTTGTCACAGTAATAATATCCACCATTGTCGCTCCGTAATAGTAATATCCACCCTTAATCTCTTCGTAATAATAATATCCGCCCTTATAACTCCATAATAACAATATCCAACCTTATCTCTCCATAATAACAATATCCACCCTTATAGCTTTGTAACCCGGCACAATAACAATATCAATCAAACAATCACATAGCAGATTCCTCGTGCCAACACCCAACAAGTCCACAGTGCCATACTCACAATAATGTAAGATAACAAATTATCATCAAGAGGCATTTCTTCATAATTCATCAATAAAGTGAACAAGGACATAATAATATGAAATGCGAATAAGTACTCAACAAATAAGAACAACTACCGCTAAATCAATTTAGCAATGATTCCACAAATGTGTATCTTTGCCAATTAAGAAATTACAATCCTAAAACATGATCTCTAACAGGAAAGGATAAGCTTGTGTATTCATTCAATAAATTATACATGTATCATAAAGAGCGCATAATCAAATCAAGACATAGTAGAAGCCTAGAGTTTAATCCGATAATTTTTCATACATAACACTCGCGTATACACTCGTCACCTCGCGTATACGTCGCATCAAATGCATTACAATTAGAGAATATCCAAGCTAAGAGTTATTCCCTCACACACGATTAGGCAAGACATTTACCTCAAATGTGCCAAATAAATACTCCAGAAATGCCTTTCCATTAGAAACCACCTCTGACTAGCTCAAATCTAGTCAAAAACAACTCAATAACGCCAAACAAAGCCATAGGAAATAACTCCAAACATTAAATATTCGATCTTTAAACAAATCCCCAAATGCCAATAAAAGTCAACTCGGGACCACACGGTCAATACCCAAGTCAAGGGATAGATCCCGATTATCCGTAACCCCACAAGTCCAATATATTATTTGATACCACAATCGAGTCCAAATCGATTCCCAAATCCCCAAATTTTCCTTTAAAATTGCAAGTTTTAGGTGTAGAAATGCATGGGCAATCGAAATATAAAGTCAAATCCGAGTGAAAATAGCTTACCTCCAATGTAGTAGTGAATTTTTTATCCAAAATCTCCACCTCTAGAAGTCTAGGGCTGAAAATATTAAATGTTGGGTCCAAGACCCAAATTTAGAACTCTTAAAGTCTGATCCAGTGATAGCTTACCCGAACGCGGCCACTGCCTCGCTTTCGTGACACACAAAAATTACGTTGCCTAGATTAACACTATGCGAAAGTGGCCTCCATCCCGCAAATGCAATGCACAAGTTTCCCCAGAACTACACGAATGCTATAAGCCTCTCGTGTACCAAAGGCTTAGCTCCACCCTTCCCTTAGCTTGCCATCCTCATGTGCGAACACGACTACCTGTCGTGAATGTGGAGGCCATCCTGACTTACCCATCGCGAATGCGACTCCACTGTTTTGAACAGGAAGCAGAAGCACTATCGAGCTCAAAAATGCCCTCGGTGATAGCGACACCACCTTCGCGATCGCGAAGAAGAACCGTACACTAGCAAAATCTATAACTTCTAAAATTGCTCCGGGTGGTCTGAAACTCAATTGAGCCACCCGGAACCCTATCCAATGACACCGACAAGTCCATAAAAACTACCCAGGCCTAACCAAAGCCTCCAAACATATACGATAACATCAAAACAATGAATTAAATGCCAAAATGCAAATCGAACTTCTCATAAGCTCATGAACATTCAAACTATAAATCAAGTATCTGATTCAAGCCAAACCAATCCAGAATGAATCGAAACTTTGCATACAAGTCCCAAATTATAAAAAGAACCTATTCCGACTTCTGGAACTAAAATCCAAATTTGAAATCACCAAAGTCAACCCCCGATCAAACGTGGGAACTCTCTAAACCTTCAAATTGCAACCTTTCGACAAATAACGCCAAAACACCCTAGGAACCTCCAAATCCAAATGCGGACATACACCTAAGTCTAAAATCACCAAATGAACCTATTGGAATCATCAAATCACTAATCCAAGGTTGTTTACACAAAAATCAACCCTTTGTCTTTATAACTTAAGCTTCCAACAAAGGAACTAAGTGTTTCATTTCATTCTATAACCTTCCGCAACCAAACTAACCATCCTTGCAAGTCACAAAACAACAACCAAACATATATGAAGCATCAAATGGGGAAACAAAGCTCAAATACACAAAACTGCCAGTTGGGTCGTTACATTTCCTCAATATCCAACTCCCCAACTCATGTATATGCATAGGAGTTGGTGTGATAAAGGCACATAGTGACATAATAATAAAATGCAGATGAACATCAATATGATGAGAGATAGCCATGGCTAATCATGTAATTCAACTTTTTATAACAGTTTAACAAGTTATATTTATTATTCTAAATTCCGATTATGATATCAGTATGAGCAACAAGAGACAATAATCTCAAAACATAAGTCAAATAAAGCAATTACATGAATAAGGCTAAAGGTGAAATCCCAACACGGTGAAAGAATTTCGTCAAGTTCAAATCAACAAGTCATAATGCTAGCATAGGCCCTAAGCGTGATTAAGATTCATCACGTAGTCAAAGAATCAATAAAACATGGATAAAAATTCACTAAGTCTCAGCAAGGAATAATATAATCCTAACTCTAACCGACTATGGTCAAAACTTAGCAACACATATATGCTCATCACCTTGCATATACAAGCACCTAAATCAAGTAGCATGTAGGAAATAAATCACCTATGGGAGAATTCCCTCTTACAAGGATAGACAAGTGACTTACCTCCACCTGGTAATAAATTCAACATTCCAACACAACTTTTCCTTTCAAATCAACCTCCAAACACTGCGAATTTAGTCAAATACAACTCAATAACGTCAAACAATGCCATAGAAATCAACTCCAAACAATAAAGTTTCAATATTTATTCAAATCCTCAAAAGTCAACAAAGCCAACCCGCATCCACAGGGTCAAAACTCGAGTTCAGAGGTAGATCTCGACTACTCATAACCCGACGAGTCCAAATATATGATATATTCCAAAACTATGTCCAAATCGACCCTCAAATCTCAAAATTCAACCCCTTAAGTTGTAGACAAAAACCCGAATTTTCACCTTTAAACTCCAAGTTTTAGGTGTCGAATTTAATGGGGAATCAAGATATTAAGCCGAATCCAAGTGAAAATTTCTTACCTCCAACGTACCAGTGAATTTGCTCTTCAAAATCTCCACCTCTCGAAGTTTGAGTTTCAAAATATAAAAGAATGGGTACAATCCCGAAATTCTAACTTAAAATATTCTGTCGAGCAATATAAATCGCGATCGTTACATCCGTTTCGCAATCACGAAGGCCAAAATCTCCTCCAGCCATTGCTCCACTTCGCGAACGCGGGGATCCTCTTGCTAATGCAATGCCAATTCTGCCAAGCCTACATGAACGCAAACTCCACCTAGCGAACGTGAAGTCTAACCCCCCCCCCCGGTAGGCTATGACTCTAGTGAATGCGGGACCATCTACACGAATGCGAAAGCAAACCCATAGCTTGCCTCCAAAACTTCGCGGACATGACCCAACACATGTGAACGCGATGACTTCTGCTCCTAGCCCTCCATGAATGTGACATCATCCACGTGAACGCGAAGAGAAGTTTTTCTTCCAACTCCCCTTCTCCGTGATAACGAGAAATGCTCCGCGATCGTGAATCATTACCATGCATCAAAAACCAAAAACTCCAAACCATGAGGAATGGTCCAAAACCACCTCGAAACACACTTGAGCCTGCCAGGACCCCATACAACCATAGCAGCAAGTCCATATACCTAATTCAAACTTATCCAAATGCTCAAAACACCACAACTAACATCAAAACCAAGAATCAGTGATCAAAATCAATCTCTTAACTTCTAGAATTCCTTACTTCACCAAACACGTATGGATCATGCCTAAACATTCCGAATTCCAACCAATTTTGCACACAAGTTCTAATCAACTAAATAAATATATAAAAATTCCCGAAAAACCAATAAGAACTTGATAAACTCAAAGTGAACTCTCGATCTAACCTGTAAACTTTTCAAATCTTCAAACTACTAACTTTCAGCAAATAGAGCCAAAGCCTTCTAGGAAACTCCGAATCCAAATTCGGACATACGCCTATGTCCAAAATCACCATATGAACCTATTAAAACCATCAAATCCTGATTCTGAGGTCGTCGCTCAAAAATCAAACTATGGTCAACTCTAGCAACTTAGCTTCTAAAATGAGACTAAGTGTCCCAAGTCACTCCCAAACCTTCCCGAAACCAAACCAACCAACCAACCACACAATTCCTAAAACCACAAACACAAACACAAATATGGGAAGCATCAAATAGGTGAACGAGGCTCAAATGTAGAAAATGACCGGTTGGAACGTTACATTGCATCTCGAGCAAATCCTTTTCATTACATCCAAGACCTCTAAATGTTGTCCTTAGACACCTAATACATATTACAAAACTGCCTCATTAACCTACCATATCACTTTGGAAACATCTTATCCATTTTGTTTCAAGGTTGTAGAAGCACCCACTCATTTCCAGAGCAAAGACCGGCGAGAACACCACCATCGCACTGCGTAATGAGCCATCAATCCTACTTTTGGAGATACTACCAAATAGATGAGTCCATTTTCACATGCTCACATAATTAAATCAACCGAGGCAAAGTTGCAGTCTAAACCTGGCCAAGTCCTTTATATTGGCTTACCTCATGACACAAAAAAACATCATGCTCCCCAACCACTACATCACAAGTCATCGGTGCACAATTAATATCGAGTACTCAACATTGCATATGAGTGAACAGAAAAAAACAAAATATATAGTCTTCAAGATGAAATAAAATCGCACGATATGGAAAGAAACAAAGGGAAGATTCCTAGAAGCGCTGTAGCCTCTCAACGATAGGTATAGACGTCATCATACCAATCCACAAGACTCTACTAGACATTTGCTCATGGCTCGTAGAACCTATGAACCTAGAGCTCTGATACGAACTTGTCAAAACCCAAAATCCCACTGAGTCGTGATGGCACCTAACCTAACCCGCTTGGTAAGATAACTAACATATATCATAATCTGAACCAGAAATCATCAAATAAATAGAGAAATAATAATGCAAAAATTAATACAACTATCCCTAAGAACTGGTAATACAAGTCATGAGCTACTAGCATTTAGATTATAATGTGAATACGAAGAAATGCAACCTCTGTTTGAATATACATAAACAAAAATACATAATTCTAGGCTACATCTTCAATGATCAACCTCGAACGTCATAGCTGCTAAGCTCCAAAATCCGTACGCAAAGTGCAGAAGTGTAGTATGAGTGTGACCGACTCTATCTACTCAGTAAGTATCAAGATTAACCTCAATGAAGTAGTGGCAAGATTTAGTCAAAAGATATTCACTATATAACTTGTGCAGCTCATAAGCATATACAATAATAGGAAATAAAAGAAAAAACAATATCCAAGGAACAGCAGGTATCAATATTAAAGGTGCACAAGCAAAGAAAAAGGTAATAAGCGTGCTTTTCCAGTTAAACGGGTCAAAGCATATATAAATGCACTCAATCCACATACAAAGGGGATATGCACCAAGGAGCATTAACTCTAATACTCCTACGTAAGTGTAGAGTGTCTCTACATGATAAAGGTCCAAGTTTAATTACCAATTAGTATTTATCCTTATGTTTTTCAATGAGTCTAAAATATGTCCATGCATAATGAAGACTCGATATTTACATTCATATCCTTTTTCCACTCTTATTCGACACAAGATCCATGTACTTAGCACCAAATATGTGTATCAAATATAAGTCACAATATCTCATCATACCCCGGTACAAGAACCCTCTACCCAACTCTATCAATTGATCTCATGAATGTATAAAATGTGCCACATAACATATATCGATGATATGCATGGATATGGATATGATATGTAAATATTCATGAACGCACACACCTATCACAACTCCTGTGTGCCTGACACTATCCATGTGTTCAATACCAAGCACTAAACTAGTGCCTACAATCACATGGCCCAAAGTAACATGGGTAATCACCTAACTCCGAAGGGGTGGTACCATCTCCTAGTGTAAGCACGAAAATTCATTGTGCTATAATATATCGACATTATATCATTGTGCCATGCAACCCAATCCAATCATAATACATTAACCAATCTTCATGGTAGAAACCTCATTCCATTATCATCTCAAATCATATGGACAACTCATGTGCGACAATCCTAGTTCACGTAAGAGAACCATATGCAGAGATGTATGCACATGAATAAGAGATAAGCATGTATGACGCACATGGATAGAGAAATAACCATGTAGGGATGTATGCATGTATACAAGAGATGATCTCTAAGTATGATATATACGTGTGTATAAAGTATTACTATAGCCTGCACATGTAATTCATCATTCAAGAACCATCAAGTCCAAATAAAGCATCAATGGCCTAGACATGGTCTCTAACCAAGATAGTAAGGTTCATGTAGTCATTATTTACGACCAATTTAGTACCTCTCCTTTTTGGTTAATTTTATTACGCTTACAAACAACAATAACAACAACAAACCTAGTGGGGTCTGGGGAGGGTAGGAAGTATGCAGCCTTATGTAATGACCCATCCGGTTGTTTCGTGTATTTGAGCCTCGTTCCTCTATTTTATGCTTCTCATATGCTTCTTGTTTGATGTTTTATTACAAGGATGGATGTTTTAGTTTCGGGGAGGTTTTAGAGTGAATTGGAATATTTAGTTCCAAGGTTGGAAGTTTAAGTTATAAGAGTTTATCGTGGTTTGTCTTTTGAGTAAACGAACTCGGAATGGTATTTTGATGGTCCAAATAGGTTTCTATGGTGATTTAGAACTTAGGCATATGTCCAAATTTGGATCTAGAGGTTCCTAGGTTGATTTGGCTCTATTTGGCGAAAGTTGGAAATTTGAAGGTTTGAAAGGTTCATAGATTTAACCAGGAATTGACTTTGAGGCTATTGTGTTTGGATTGTTGTTCCTGGAGTTGGAATAGGCTCATTATGTCATCAGGGACTCGTGAGAAAAATTTGGGGTCATTCCAAGTTGGTTTGACATGGTTCGGCATGAGTATTGAAAGTTAGAAGTTTGATCAGTTTATTAAGCTTGAATTGAGGTGCGATTTGAGGTTTTGATATTATTTTGTGTGATTTGAGGCCTCTAGTAGGTCCTTGTTATGTTTTGGAATTGGTTGGTGTGATTGGATGGGGTCTCGATGGGCTCGGGTGCGTTTCGGATAGATCTCGAATCATTTTGAAAGCTGAAGGCAGTTCTGGTTCGAGTGTTTTCGCACCTACGAGGTATGGTGTGCAAATGCAGACAGGTAGTCGCAGATGAAAAGGATAATTGGGCAGTAGGAGAAGTTTGCAAAAGTAGGTTTATTTGCACAATTGCGGGATCATAGATGCGGAGCAGGCCAGTTTAAGGAGTTACGCAGAAGCAGGCTCCCTATCGCACATATGCTATTATAGAAGTGGATGAAGGTCCGTAGGTGCGAGAGGTCGGGGATCAAGTGAAGCCCGCAGAAGCAAGATTTGGTCACAGGTGCGACCTCGCTGAAGAGGAAATTTGCACCACAGATGCGAAAGTACTGGGCAGTGTATAATTGTATCATGGGTTGGCTACAACAAATCATATTTTGAGTTTTGGAGATCGGATTAGGCAATTTTTAAAGCGATTTTCACCCACTTGGTTGGGAAAGTATTTTTTTACTTGGATTTTATTACCATTCATGATTCTACTGTTGATTTTGACTGTGGTTTGGTGAAAACTTAGGGAGAAAATTAGGGGTTTTGTAAGAAATTTTGGAGAGTGATTATTTTGGATTTGAACCCGAATTTGAAGTCAGATTTGGATGAAACTTGTATAGTTGGACTCATACATAGATGGATAGTTGGGATTTGAGACTTGTGTCGGGTTCCGAGAGGCGGGCCTGGGTGACATTTTGGTTGACTTTTTGCTATTTGATAAAGATTGGAGCTTTATTACTTGGAATCGATTCCTACAGCGTAGCTTGATATTATTGAGTTGTTTTGGCTAGATTTGACCCGTTCGGAGGCCGATTCAAGAGGCAAGGGTTTTGTGGAGTATTGGTTCTTGCACTTTGAGGTAAGTGTCTTGTCTAAGCTTGGCTTGAGGGTATTTTCCCTATAGAATTTATGCTTTCTATGTGTTGGGGGTGATGTACGTATGTGGTGAGAAGCATATTTGCATACACTATGGTTATTCATGACCCAGGTAAACCTTAGGCTATATGTGCCTTTTTTTCTATCATGCCTTTGTGTTACCATGTTTTCTCTCTTTCTACCACTATGTAATGACCCGATCGGTCGTTTTGTGTAATTGCATCCCGTTTCCCCTTTTGACGCTTCACATATGTGCATTTGTGGTTTTATGACTTGCACGGTTGGTTAGTTATGTTCCCGGAAGTTTTTCGGGTTGATTTTGACCCTTTGGTTCTTGGCTTAGAAGCCTAAGTTAGATATGTTGACCAATATTTGACTTTTTAAAAAATGACCCCATAATAGTATTTTGATGGCTCCAATAGGTTTGTAACTTGATTTTGAACTTGGGTGTATGCTCGGAATCGAATTCAGAGGTCGTAGGTTGATTTGTGTTGTTTTGCCTAAAGTTGGCAATTAGACGCTTAGAAGAACTCCCAAGTTTCACTATAGGTTCACTTTTGTCTATCGGGTTCAGAATTTGGTTTTGGGACTTGGATTAAGTCCTTTATGCTATTAAGAACTTGACTGCAAATTTTTGTGTCATTTGGAGTTGATTTGAAAGGATTCGGATGCTTGGTTGCAATTCTAGAAGTTCTTAAACTGTTCTTTGAAATTCATGCATTTTGGTGTCCGATTCGTAGTTCTAGGTGTTATTTTTGTGTTTTGAATGCGCAAGAGAGTTTGTATGATGTTTTTAGACTTGTGTGGATGTTTGGTTTGGAGTCCCAGGCTCAGGTGAGTTTCGGACGTGCCGCGAAATAGTTTTGGACTGAATCAGGATTTGCTGGTGTGCTGGTGCTCTGATGTTGCAATTACGAGCACTAGCCTTGCAATTGCGGAGTGAGCAGGGGTGGTCAGATGTTGCAAATGCGACTCTCCCCTTTGCATTTGCAAAGTCAGCACAGGCCTGGGTTGGGGTCGCACTTGCGACCACTTTGTCGCTATTGCGAAGGAAGTCAGCTTCGCAAAGGCGAAACCTTTTTCATAATTACGATCCCTATTCTGCAATTACGAGGTTTCGCAAATGCGATACTTGCAATAGTCTCATTTCTCATATTTTAGAACCTTAGACTCAGTAGAAGGCGATTTGAGAGGTTTTTCATCAACAAATATTGGGTAAGTGATTCTATTCAATTTCCAACTATATTTCATGATTTTGTCTTAGATTTAATATCAAATTTATGAGAATAAAAGAGGAAATTTTGGAAGTTTTGTCAAAGTTTTGAAAAATGAAGATTTGAGTTTTGAGAGTCGATTTGGACTCAGATTTTAAAACAAAACACATATATGGATTCGTGGGGTTATGGGTAGTGGGAATATACCCTTGGACCGGGTTTTGACCGGGCGCGCTCAAGGTTGAATTTTGTTGACTTTTTGAAAAATGTGTAAAGATCATAGCTTTATCTATTGTAATTGGTTTCTCTTGCATTATTTGATGTTATTAAATCATTTTTTGTTAGATTTGAGCTGTGTGGAGGCAAATTTTAGGAGAAAAGCTATTTTCGAGGGTCGATCTGGCCTAGTTGAGATAAGTATCTTGCTTAACTTTGTGTGGGGGAACTACCCCTTAGGATTTGGGTTGATTGTGCAATTTGTATTATGTGAAAGACGTGTACGCGAGGTGAAAAGTTTGTACACGGGCTACAACAACAACAACAACCCAGTAGTGCGGTCTGGGAAGGGTAGAGTATACGCTGACCTTACCTACCCCGGAGGGGTAGAGAGGCTGTTTCCGGGAGATCCTTGGCTCAGTGACAAAAGATCCATAACAACAACAAAAACCAGAAAAATAATATAAGCAACGTGAGAGACAGCCAATAAATAGAAGGGCAATAGCACAAATAGTACGCAAAAGTGTGAAACAAAACATAAACCACTATCATTCCTAGACAAAACACCAATAGAATAGCCATTACAAAGAGGAAAAACGCTCGACTACCCCCTAACCTACAACCTTAATGCTCAACCTCCGCACCTTCCTATCAAGAGCCATGTCCTCAGAAATTTGGAGTTGCGCCATGTCCTGCCTGATCACCTCGGCCAATATTTTTTAGGCCACCCTCTACCTCTTCTCGCACCTGCCAAAGATAATCGTTCAGACCTCCTAACCGGGGCATCTAGGCTTCTCCTCTGCACGTGCTCGAACCATCTAAGCCTGCCTTCCCGCATTTTGTCGTCCATCGGAACCACGCCCATCCTCTCCCGAATATCTTTAATCCAAATATTATCCAGCATAGTGTGCCCACACATCTATTTCAACTACTTTCATCTTCTGGATATGTGAATTCTTGACTGGCCAAAACTCAGCCCCATACAACATGGATGGTCTAATCATCACTCTATAGAAGTTGCCTTTAAGTTTTGGTGGCACATTCTTCTCACACGGGACTTTGGACGCTAACCTGCATTTCATCAACCCCACCCAAATACGGTACGTAACATCCCCATCTATCTCCCTATCTCCTTGGGTAATTGACCCTAGGTATTTGAAACTTTCTCTCTTGGGGATGACTTGTGAGTCAAGCCTCACTTCCACGTCCGCTTCCCCGGTCACATCGCTGAACTTACACTCTAAATATTCCATCTTAGTCCTACTCAACTTGAAATCTTTAGACTCCAGAGCCTGCCTCTGTACCTCTATTCTCTCATTAACGCCGCCTCACATATCATCAATCAGAACTATATCATCCGCGAACAGCATATACCATGGAACCTCTCCTTGGATATGGTGTGTCAGTACATCCATCGTAGGGCAAATAAGAACGGACTGAGTGCAGATCCTTGGTGTAACCCCATAACCACCGGAAAAAGCACTAAGTCGCCTCCCACAGTCCTAACCTAAGTCATAGCTCCATCATACATATCCTTCATCGCACTAATATAAGCTACCGGCAAAACTTTCACCTCTTACCCCAAAGAACGTCCCGAAGGACCTTTTCATACGCCTTCTCTAGGTCAATAAAGACCATATGCAAATCTCTCTTCCTATCCCTGTACTGTTCCACCAACCTCCTGATAAGATGGATAGCTTCCATAGTAGAATGACCCCGCATGAACCCGAACTGGTTTTCTGATATACACACCGCCCTCCTTACCCACCCTTCCACCACCCTTCTACCACCCTCTCCCAAACTTTCATGGTATGACTTAGTAACTTGATACCCGTATTGTTGTTACAATTTTGAATATCACATTTGTTCTTGTACGGCAGAATCATCATACTCCACCTCCACTCATCTGGTATCTTCTTCATCCTGAAAATAACATTAAATAGCCCAGTCAGCCACTCCAAGCCTACACTACCCACATACCTCCAAAATTCAACTGGAATCTCGTCTGTTCCGATCGCTTTTCCCTGAATCATCTTACGTATCGCTCCCACGACATCCTCAACCTTAATACGCGTATAGCATAAAAAGTCCTGGAGACTCTCGGAGTGCCCTAATTCCTTAGCACGATGTTTCTGTCCCCCTCTTCATTCAGGAGTTTATAAAAGTACGACTGCCATCTTTGCTTAATCTGAGCCTCTTCCATCAATACTCAACCTTCCTCATCTTTGATGCTCCTGACTTGATCCTGGTCGCGAGCCTTCCTCTCTCTCGCTTTGGACAGCCGAAATAACTTGTCCCCACCTTTTCCCCCCAGTTCCTCATACAGCTGACCAAACGCGCAGTCTTAGCCTCTGTGACCACTAATTTTGTCTCCTTCCTAGCTTCCTTATACCTTTCTATGTTTGCTCTTCTCTGCTCCTCGTCGGTGCTCTCCACTAACTTAAGGTAAGCCGCTTTCTTTTCTTCCACTTTACCTTGGACCACGTCATTCCATGACCAATCACCTCAGTGAGTGTGTACCAGGGCAATATGTGGTATTTGACCGGTTTAGGTTATTTAGACTCTTTCCATGCCTTTAATTGAATTGTCATAACATTTTATATCATTCATTGTTAATCTACTCTTACATGCTTATTTGACTACTTGTTCTATTTCTTATTTTACTATAATTTCTCTCATATGCTTTTGTTAAAGTTGTTACTTCCCTTATTGTCTTGGTACCTTTTTATCGTTGCATTACTCTTACTTGAAGTTGTGATTTCGTTGGAATTACCTTATTGTTGGATTATTGACTTTGAATTGTAAAATCTATTATCACATTAAGGTTGAAGTTATTGATTTTGAGATATCTTTCCTTGTTGAGCATTTCTCATTCATTTTGTCATTATTGAGATTCTTGTACACATTGTGATTGAGTCGTGGGCTAATTGTTATGGAAACATTGGTATTGTTGATCTTGGCAAGTTGTGGCATATGAGCACTGGTTGTGCGAGTAGTTAATGTGTTATGATATATATACGCATGGGATGGTATAAGGATAGGGGTTGACACGCATGTGCTGATATATGGCGGGCTCAATACGCGTGTTGCAAGTAAGGGAATTACTTGAAGTCACGCGGTGAGATAAGGGGACTAAAATGTGTGCAGCTATTTTGGGAAAAAAGATTTTCAAAAATAAATTCAAGGCTCACGCGGTGATATAAGAAAAGATTCTGATTGAAATTGAAAAATGTGAATATGAGGCGGTACATCAGTTGAGATTCTTGTTGTACAATCCATGTTAAAAAGGGATTATTCGTTGAACAGTTCTTGTTGATTCTTCATTATTTTACTTGCAATTATCTGGATTTGTCTACTTTTTTGTTTTCCTCATGCATTCACTCCTTGTTGCCTTCACCGCGTAAATTTTAGTTGTTAGCTTATATTATTAAATTGCTTACTTGTCATTTATTTCCTCATTTTTCATTACTAGTTTATGCCATGCTCTAGTTACTTTCTTCTATCCTAGTAGTTGTCTTGACCTGGCCTCGTAACTACTCTATCAATGTTAGGCTTGATACTTACTAAGAACCATTGTGGTGTACTCATACTATGCTTTTGTACATTTTTTGTGCAGATCCAGGTACATTTGCTCGTGCTGGACGCTAGTGATTGATTAGCTATCTCCGGAGAGTTCAAGGTACACCTGCTCGACGTTCGCAGGCCTCGAAGTCACTGTATATCTCTTGTTCCAAAATAGTACTGTATTTCGAGACTACTAATTCACTCTTGTAAAGCTTATGACTCAATTCCACCAGATTTTGGGAGTTATTTGTCAGTTGTATATATTGGGGTTCATTATGATAGTTTAATAGTCCGATTTGATGTTTAAGTTATTGTTTCTTCTATCTTTCAATATACATTAGGCTTACCTAGTCTTAGAGACTAGGTTCCATCACGACATTCTAAGGTGGAAATTTTGGATCGTGACAAGTTGGTATCAGAGCTCGAGGTTCACAGGTGTTACGAGTCATAAGAAAGTTCAGTAGAGTCTTGTCGATCGGTGTAGAGATGTTTGTACTTATGAGAGGCTACAGAACTGTTAGGAAATTCCACTTCTTTGATTCCTTATCGTGCAAATTTTTTGATTTCGAAATCTGAATCTTTGTTTTTCTATTCTCTCACAGATGGTGCGGACACGCTCTACTGGATGCTATGTTCAGACACCCACACCCCCTACTAAAGCTGTGCGGGGGCGGAGGCGGGTCCGAGGCTGGGATAGAGGCCGAGGAGGGGCACGTGGTGCAACCAGAGCACCTGCCCAAGTAGCGACTGAGGAGCTACTAGTAGCTCCGGTTGGGGGAACAGGCACCCGAAGGCGCCTGTTGTTGCCCTTGGACTTCAGGAGACCCTAGCACAGTCCTTGAGCACGTTTGACACTCTAGCTCAGGCGGAATTGATTCCCCTTGCACAAGCTACATCTCAGGCAGGGGGAGGAGCTTAGACTCCCGCAGCTCATACTCCAGAGCAGCAGGTCCACATTGATCAGGTCCTGGGTGTCATTCTAGCACAACCCTTTATATCGGTTTAGCCTGAGGTCGGGCCAGAGGCATCTGAGGAGGAGTAGAGGAGACTTGTGAGGTTCAAGAAGTATGATCCTCCTACTTTCAATGGTACGGCTAGCGAGGATGTGCAGGGTTTTCTAAAGAAGTGCCGTTGTATTTTTCACACCATGGGTATTATGGAGGTGAACTGAGTTGCTTTTCCACATTTTAGTTTTCAAGAGCGGCGTACCAGTGGTGGCAGGCTTACGAGGAGGGTAGGCCAGCTGACGCAGTCCCACTTACTTGAGATCAGTTTTCAGAGATGTTCTTAAGATAGTTTGTTCCCTATAACCTTCGTGATGCATGATCCAATGAGTTTGAGCAGTTGCATGAGGGGACCATGTCAGTGTCAGAGTATGCTATCAGATTCAGTGAGTTATCCATACATGCACTTGCCTTGGTTTCTACCATCAGAGAGCGAGTTTGCAAATTCATCGAGGGGCTCAATGATGGTATTAGATTCAGTATGGCTAGAGAGCTAGAGAGGGATACTCTATATCAGTAGGTGGTAGAGATCGCCCAGAGGTTGGAGGGTATGCAGGGTCGTGAGAGAGGTGACAAGGAGGCTAAGAGGCCTCGAGATTCTGGAAAAAATAGTGGTACCCACGCTCCAGTTGCAGCTTGACGTGGCAAAGGCTATGTGAGCCGCACAGGTCATTCAGCACTTCCAGCTACTAGCAATGCTCCGGCTATTCCGTGGTCTCAGGTTGCCATTATGCTCATCCACTATCCAGTGCACCTCCTACACGGGGTGCCTTCAGCGATAAGTCTAGCTGACCAGGCCAGGGTCAGTGTCAGTAGCCACGCCCACCGAGAGCTTATTTTGAGTGTGACAATACAAGACATATGGTGAGGGACTGACTAGACTTAGGAGAGTGCACCTCCATAGATTACATAGGGTCCACGTATTCCATAGGATCCACAGGGTTCAGAGGCCATGGTTGCTACTCCACTTGTCGCTCCACCTGTCCCACTAGCTACGGGTGGAGGTCAGGCGAGTAGAGGTCGCCCTAGAGGGAGAGTCCAGGTCATATTCTATGCTTTTCTGGGTAGGATAGAGGCGATCGCATCAGACGTAGTCATCACAGGTATTGTTCCAGTCTGTCATAGGGATGCCTTAGTTTTATTCGATCTGGGCTACACTTATTCATATGTGTCATCTTACTTTGCTCCGTACTTGGATATATCTCATGATTCTTTGAGTTCTCGTATATATGTGTCCACGCCTGTGGGAGATTCTATTATTATGGACCATGTGTATCGATTGTGTTTAGTTGTTATTGGTGGTTTTGAGATCAGAGTTGATCTATTATTACTCAACATCATGGACTTTGATGTGATTTTGGGATGGACTGGTTGTCTCCCTATCATTTTATTCTGGATTGTCATGCCGAGACCGTGACATTGGCTATGCCAGGTTTTCAGCGGTTGGAGTGGAGGGGTACATTGGATTATATTCCTAGTAGAGTTGTGTCCTTTCTGAAGGCGTGGCTGATGGTTGAGAAAGGGTGTGAAGCATATCTAGCCTTTGTGAGAGATGTCAGTGCTGATACTTATATCGTTGAGTCAGTTCCGGTAGTGAGAGACTTCCCAGATGTATTCCTAGCATATTTTCCGAGCATGCCACCCGATAGAGATATCAATTTTGATATTGACTTGTTGTTGGGCACTCAGCCCATCTTTATTCCGCCTTATCGTAATGCACCCTTGGAGTTGAAAAAATTGAAGGAGCAACTCTAAGTGTTGCTTGATAAGGGTTACATCCGATCGTGTGTTTTGTTGTGGGGTGCTTTGGTTCTATTTGTGAAGAAAAAGGATGGGCCTATGCGAATGTGTGTTGATTATTGGCAGCTGAACAAGGTTACAGTGAAGAATAGGCACATATTACCGCGCATTGATGACTTATTTGAACAGCTTCAGGGTGTTAGAGTGTTCTCCAAGATTTATTTTAGGTCAGGGTATCATCAACTGAAGAATAGGGATTTGGATATTTCAAAGACTACCTTCAAGACTCGGTATGGACTGACTAACGCCCCAATTACATTTATGCACCTGATGAAGAGTGTATTTCAACCATACCTTGATTCATTCATCATCGTGTTTATTGACGAAATCTTGGTATATTCTCGCAGCTGGAAGGATCATGAGCAGCATCTGAGGATCGTACTCCAAACCTTGAGAGAGAAGAAGTTATATGCAAAATGCTTAAAGTGTAAGTTCTGGCTCGATTTAATGTTGTTTTTGGGTCATGTAGCATCTAGTGAGGGGATTAAGGTTCATCCGAATATGTTTGAAGTAGATCTGAGTTCTTCAACTGCTGTGATTCGGAGTTTTCTTGGTTTTGCCAGATATTGTCGTCTTTCGTAGAGGGTTTCTTGTCCATTGTTGTACCTTTGACCATATTGAACCAGAAGGGTGCTCATTTTAGATGATCTGAGGAGTGCGAGGCGAGCTTTCAAAAGCTCAAGACTGCATTGACTACAGCCCCGATGTTGGTGGTTCCTACGAGTTCAAGGTCATACACTGTTTATTATGGTGCATCGTGTGTTGGGCTTGGCACAGTGTTGATGCAAAACAGTAGGGTGATTGCCTATGCATCTCAGCAGTTGAAGGTTCCTGAGAAGAATTATCCAGTACACGACTTGGAATCGGCAGCTATTGTTCATGCATTGAATATTTGGAGGCACTATATGTACAGTGTCCCATGTGAGGCCGATACCGACCATAGAAGTCTCTAGCATCTGTTTAGGCAGAAAGTCTTAATTTGCGGCAGTGGAGATGGTTAGAGTTGCTGAAAGACTATGATGTCACTATTCTATATCACCCTCGGAAGGCTAATGTGGTGGCCGATGCCTTGAGTAGAAAGGCGGAGAGTTTGGGTAGTTTGGCATATCTACAGGAAGCAAAGAGGCCTCTAGCCATGGATGTTTAGGCATTGACCCATCAATTTGTTAGACTGGATGTCTTAGAGCCCGGCCGGGTCCTTTCTTGTGTGGTTTCTAGATCTTCTTTATATGAGCGAATCAGAGAGCGTCAGTATGACAAACCCCATTAGCTTGTCCTTAAGGACACGGTACAACACGGCAATGCCAGGGAGGTTTCTATTGGAGATGACGGGGTGTTACGGATGTAGGGCCAGTTATGTGTGCCCAATGTGGATGGGTTGCGTGAGTTGATCCTTGAGGAGGCCCACAGTTCGCGATATTCCATTCATCTGTAAATGTATCAGGATTTGAGGCAGCACTATTGGTGGAGGAGAATGAAGAAAGATATAGTGGAGTATGTGGCTCAGTGCTTGAACTATCAGCAGGTGAAGTACGAGCATCAAAGCCCGATCAGTTTGCTACAAAGACTTGAGATTCCCTAGTGGAAGTGGGAGCGTGTTACCAAGGCTATGCTATGGAATTCGGGGGTTCTTGGGATTAGTTCTTGCCGCTTGCAGAGCTCGCCTATATAAACAGTTATTAATCGAGTATTCAGATGGCTCCTTATGTGGCCTTATTTGGGAGACGGTTCAGTTCTTCAGTTTTTTGGTTTGAGCCGGGTGAGGCTAGGTTGTTGGGAACGGATTTGGTTAGGGATGCTTAGGAGAAAGTCAAGTTGATTCAAGATTGGCTTTGTACAACATAGTCTAGTAGTAAGAGTTATGCTGCTCAGAGGGCTTATGATGTAGCATATATGGTTGGAGAGAGGGTTTTGTTCCAGGTTTCACCTATGAAGGGTGTGATGAGGTTCGGGAAGAAGAGCAATTTGAGCCCTAGGTACATCTGTCCTTTTGAGATCCTTGAGAGAGTTGGTGAGGTGGCCTACAAGCTCACATTTCCACCTAGCCTATCGGCAGTTCACCCGGTGTTTCATGTTTCTGTGCTCTGGAAGTATTATGGTGATCTCCCATGTTTTAGACTTCAGCTCAGTTTAGTTGGACAAGGATTTGACTTATGTTGAGGAGTCGGTGGCTATCTTGGACAGAAAGATCCGGAAGTTAAGATCATAGAACATGGTTTCAACGAGTTTTAATGGAAGGGTAATTCGGTCGAGAAGGTGACTGGGAAACCACGCACGACATGCGGAGTCATTATCCTCGCCTTTTCATCACTTCATGTACGTCTCTATGCACGTTTGAGGACGAACATTTGTTTTAAGAGGGGGAGAATGTAATGATCTGACCAATTGTTTTGTGTAATTCGCCCTGTTTCCCCTTTTGATGCTTCACACATGTGCATTTGTGGTTTTATGACTTGTAGGGTTTGTTAGTTTCGTTCCGGGAAGTTTTCAGGTGATTTGGATTCTTTGGTTCATGGATTAGAACCATAAGTAAGAAATGTTGACGAATGCTTGAATTTTGTAAAAATGATCCAGGAATGGTGTTTTATTGGCTGCGATAGCTTCGTATGGTGATTTTGGACTTGAGCGTATGCCCAGAATCGAATTTGGAGGTTCGTAGGTTGATTTGTGCTGTTTTGCCGAAAGTTGGCAATTTGAGATTTAGAAGAACTCCCAAGTTTGATCGTAGGTTGACTTTTGGCTATCAAGTTCTAAATTTGGTTTTGGGACATGGAATAGGTTTGTTATGCTATTAAGAACTTGTCTGCTTAATTTTGTGTCATTTGGAGTTAATTTGATAGGATTCTGATGCTTGGTTGTAATTCTAGAAGTTCTTGAACTTTTCTTTGAAATTCATGCGTTTTGGTGTCCGATTCATAGTTCTAGGTGTTACTGTTGTGTTTTGATCGCGCGAGAGAGTTCGTATGAATTTTAGCCTTGTGTGGATGTTTGGTTTGGATCCTTGAGGGCTCAAGTGAGTTTCGGAACTGCCATGGAATTGTTTTGGACTGAATCAACATTTGCTGGTGTGCAGGTGCTCGGATGTTGCAATTGCGAGCACCAGCCTCGGAATTGCGGAGTGAGAAGGGGTGGTCAAATGTCGCAAATGTGACTTTCCCCTTCCCATTTGCAAAGTCAGCACAAGCCTTGGTTGAATCACATTTGCAACCACTTTGTCGCTTTTGTGAATTACGTCAGCTTCGCAATTGCGAAGCCTTTGTCGCAATTGTGACTTCTGAAGAGGGTGTCAGGGTTCGCAATTGCGATCTCTATTCCGAAAATTTTCGCAAATATGACACCTGCAACTGAACATAAGGGCTAGAAAGTCGGGATTTAGTCTCTTTTCTTATATTTTAGAACCCTAAAATCACTAGGAGGCGATTTGAAGAGGGGTTTTTCATCTACAAACATTGGGTAAGTTATTCTAATCAATTTTTCAACTATATTTCATGATCATATCTTAGATTTAACATCAAATTTATAAGAATCAAAGAGGAAATTTAGGAATTTTTGTCAAAGCTTTGAAAAATGAAGATTTGAGTTTTGAGAGTCGATTTGGACTCAGATTTGAAAACAAAACACATATATGGACTTGTGGGGTTATGGGTAGTCGGAATCTACCCTTGAAACAGGTTTTGACGGGGCGCGCTCGAGGTTGAATTTTGTTGACTTTTTGAAAAATATGTATAGATCATAGCTTTATCTATTGTAATTGGTTTCTCTTGCATTGTTTGATGTTATTAAGTCCTTTTTGGTTATATTTGAGCTGTGTGGAGGCGCGTTTTAGGGGAAAAGCTATTTTCGATGGTTGATTTGGCCTAGTTGAGGTAAGTATCTTGCCTAACTTTGTGTGGGGGAACTTCCCCTTAGGATTTGGGCTGATTGTGCTATTCGTATTATGTGGAAGACATGTACGCGAGGTGACGAGTGTGTACACGGGCTATATGTAGTATCTGACCGGATTAGGTTATTTAGACTCTTTCCATGCCTTTAATTAACATGGTATATTATTCATTATTAATCTTCTCTTATATGAGTTAATCTAATCTTACATGCTTTATTTGACGTTGTTAGCACTTGTTCTGTTTCTTATTTTTCTATATTTCTCATATGCTTTAGTTGAAGTTGTTACCTCGCTTATTGTCTTGTTTCCTCTTTATCGTTGCATTACTCTTACTTGAAGTTGTGATTTCATGGGAAACCTTCTTGTTGGATTATTGACGTTGAAGTTGTGAAAGCTATTATTACATTGAGGTTCAAGTTGTTGATTTTCGAGATATCTTTCCTTGTTGATCATTTCTCATTCATTTTGTCATTATTGAGATTCTTGTACACATTGTGATTAAGTCGTGGGCTAATTGTTGCAGAAAGATTGGTATTGTTAATTTTAAGTTGTGGCATATGAGCACTTGTGGTGCGAGTTGTTGTATTGTGACATATATACACATGCAGTATAAGAACAAAGGTTGATATGCATGCGGTGAGAAAAGGTGGGCTCAATACACGTGTTGCAAGTAAGGGAATTACTTGAAGCCACGCAGTGAGATAAGGGGACTAAAACATATGTACCTATTTCGGGAAAAATGATTTTGACAAATAAATGCAAGGCTCACGTGGTGTTATAAGAAAAGATTGTGATTAAAATTGAGAAATGTGAATATGAGGTGGTACCACAGTTGAGATTCTTGTTCTGCAATCCATGTTTAAAAGGGCTTGTTGGTTGAACAGTTCTTGTTGATTCTTCATTATTTTACTTGAAATTATCCGTATTTGTCTACTTTTTGTTTTCCTCATGTGTTCTCTCCTTGTTGCCTTTACCGCATAAATTTCAATTGTTAGCTTACATTATTAAACTGCTTAATTGTCATTTATTTCCTCGTTTTTCATTACTAGTTTATGCCATACTCTATTTAGTTTCTTCTATCCTAGTAGTTGTCTTGAGTTGGCTTCATCAGTACTCTACCGAGGTTAGGCTTGATACTTACTGGGTACCGTTTTTGTGTACTCATACTATGCTTCTACATATTTTTGTGCGAATGCAGGTACATCTGCCCGTGTTGGACGCTAGTGATTGATTAGCTATCTCCGAACTTCAAGGTACACCTGCTCGACGTTTGCAGGCCTCGAAGCACTTTCTGCTTTAGTTGTATTACTGTTTATCTCTTGTTCAAAATAGTACTGTATTTCAAGACTATTAGTTCACTCTTGTAGAGCTTATGACTTAGTTCCACTAGATTTTGGGAGTTATTTGTCAGTTGTATCTATTGGGGTCCGAGTATGATAGTTTAATAGTCTGATTTGATGTTTAAGTTATTATTTCTTCTATCTTTCAATATATGTTAGGCTTACCTAGTCTTAGAGACTAGGTGCCAACACAACATTCTAAGGTGAGAATTTGGGGTCGTGACAGGTTGGTATCAGAGCTCTTCACAGGTGATTTGAGTCATAAGAAAGTTTAGTAGAGTCTTGCGGATCGATACGGAGAGATTTGTACTAATCTTCGAGAGGCTACGGAACTGTTAGGAAATTTCACTTCCTTGATTCCTAATCGTACGAATTTGTTGACTTTGAAATCTAAATCTCTGTCATTCTATTCTCTCACATATGGTGAGGAGACGCGCTGCCGGATGCTATGATCAGACACCCGCGCCCCCTGCTAAAGTCGTGCAGGGTCGGGGCCGGGATAGAGGCCGAGGAAGGGCACGTGGTGCAACTAGAGCACTAGCCCGAGCAAAGACTGAGGAGCCACCAGTAGCTCCGATTGGGGGACGGGCACTCGAGGTGCCTGTTGTTGCCCCTAGACTTCAGGAGACCCTAGCACAGTTCTTGAGCATGTTCGGCACTCTAGCTCAGGCAGGATTGATTCCCGTTGCCCCAGCTACATCTCAGGCTGGGGGGGAGGAGCTCAGACTTCCATGGCCCGTACTTCAGAAAGGGTGTGAAGCATATCTAGCCTTTATAAGATGTCAGTGTTGATACTCCTCCAAATGAGTCAGATCCGGTATTGAGAGACTTCCCAAATTTATTCCCAGTAGATCTTCCGGGCATGCCGATCGATAGAGATATCGATTTTGGTATTGACATGTTGTCGGGCACTAAACCCATCTCTATTCCACCATATCATATGGCATCTGTGGAGTTGAAAGAATTGAAGGAGCATTTCTAGGAGAGTTGCTTGATAAGGGTTTCATGCGACCGAATGTTTCATTGTGGAGTGCTCCAGTTCTATTTGTGAAGAAGAAAGATGGGTTTATGCGGATGTGTATTGATTTTGGATGTTGAACTAGGTTATAATTAAGAACCAGTACCCATTACAGCGCATTGATGACTTATTTAACTAGCTTCAGGGTGCTAGAGTGTTCTCGAAGATTGATTTGAGGTCAGGATATCATCAGCTGAAGATTCGGGATCCAAATATTTTGAAGACTACCTTCAAGACTTGGTATGGTCACTACGAATTCCTTGTAATGTCATTTGGGTTGACGAACGCCCCAGCAGCATTTATGCCCCTGATGAAGAGTGTATTCTAGCCATATCTTGATTCATTCGTCATCGTGTTTATTAACGACATCTTGGTATATTCTCGCAGCATGAAGGATAATGAGAAGCATCCCAGGATCGTACTCCAGACCTTGAGAAAGAAGAAGTTATATGCAAATTCCCAAAAGTATGAGTTCTGGCTCGATTCGGTGGCATTTTTTTGGGTCATGTAGTATCTAAAGAGGGGATTAAGATCGATTCGAAGAAGATTGAAGTAGTTCAGAGTTGCCCTAGACTGTCTTGAGCTACTAAGATTCAGAGTTTCCTTGGTTTGGCCAGATATTATCGCCGTTTCGTAAAGGGTTTCTCGTCCATTATTACACCTTTGACCAGATTGACCTAGAAGGGTGCTCCTTTCAGATGGTCTGAGGAGTGTGAGGCGAGCTTTCAAAAGCTCAAGACTGCATTTACTATAGCCCCGATGTTGGTGTTGCCTACGAGTTCGAGGTCATGCGCTGTGTATTATTATGTGTCACATGTTGGGCTTGGCGCAGTGTTGATACAAGACGGTAGGGTGATCGCCTACGCGTCTCGGCAGTTGAAGGTTCATGAGAAGAATTATCCGGTGCACGTCTTGCAATCGGATGCTATTGTTCATCCATTAAAGATTTGGAGGCATTATCTGTACGGTGTCCCATGTGAGGTCTATACCGACCATCGGAGTCTCTAGCATATATTCAAGTAGAAAGATCTTAATTTCGACAATAGAGATGGTAAGAGTTGGTGAAAGACTACGATGTCACTATTCTATATCACCTTGGGAAGGCCAATGTGGTGGTCGATGCCATGAGTAGAAAGGTGGAGAGTTTGGGCAGTTTGGCATATTTACCAGCAGCAGAGAGGCCACTAGCCATGGATGTTTAGACCTTGGCCCATTAGTTTGAGGAGCCGGTGGCTATCTTGGATAGACAGGTCCGGAAGTTGAGATCAAAGTACATTATTTCAGGTGACGCATATGCCAGGTCCCTTATTGGGCTGAGTGGTATTAATACTGAGGTGACACGTGTACCATGCCATTTGGGCTGAGTTATGATGATCGTTGACTTTGATTCGATCAACGCTTAGGCTATGATCCGCCCCTCCAAAGTCAACTGATAATATGGTCTTTGCGCCCTGTGAGTGCAGGCACTTGGTATGTGATGAGTGAGGGGCTTTATGCCCAACAGCCGTACAGTGCTGGGATTGTGCTTATTGATGGTTTCACTAGGGTTTTGTTGATTTTTGTATTGTTACTTGTCATGCAGGCATAGAGACATATCTTTCTCATGCTATTTGAAACTTATATATTGAAATTGATGCTTTAAATGATTTGATTGGGAAGCATGCTTATTTCATGTTAATGTGAATAAGTTGAACTTGTCATTCATGAGTTGCTTTTCCTTTATTATTATTATTATTATTATTTTGTTGTTTCTATTATTGTTGAATGTTGAAAGTGAGTAGCGAACTTTGCCAATCTCATCATCACTATCTCCAATCTGAGGTTAGGCTAGCTACCTACTGAGTAAATGGAGTTGGTTGTACTCATACTACACTCTGCAGTTCATGTGCAGATCTAGGTGCTGTTGATAGAGCTGATTGTTAAAAAGTTGCACCAGTTCCCGTTGGCGATTTCAAGGTAGCACTGATGTTTCCGTCCACATGCCTTGGAGTCCCTTCCTGTACATTAGTTATTACTGTTTATGTATTTTAGACAGTATTGTATTGTTGTCAAACAATTGTACTTATTTATTCTATAGAGCTCATGTACTCGTTGACACCAGGTTTTGGGATGCTATTGCAGTTGTATTGCATATTGCTTTAGTATCTATCTTATTCGCTTTTGAGGCTATTTCTTATGATTGTTAGAGTTTATTCCTATATATTTGATGTTGACTTGCCTAGCAAGTAGAGTTAGGCGTTGTCACGGCTTTGGTGAGATTTGGGGTTGGAACACCTTACCCCTACCCTGGGAAGGTAGAGGGGCTATTTTCGATAGGCCCCTAGATAAAGAAAAGATGAAAGAAGCATTGGCAACAAGAAGTAACAACACAAGATAATAAGAAAACCGAAGCCAAAATAACGATTAAACGACTGGTAGTGGTATTAATCTAAGAATAAAATGCTATGCCATGTCCCGCCTAATCACCTCTCCGCAAGACTTCTCTGGCATGCCTCTACCCCTCCTCATACCCACCAAGGCCACCTCTCAAACCTCCTAACAGGGCATTTTTGCTTCTCGTCTTAACATTCGCTAACCATCTCATCCTTGCCTCCCCTATCTTGTCCTCCATGGGGGCCACTCCCACCTTATCCCGAATAACTTCATTTCTAATCTTATCTAACTTGGTGTGCCCATACATCCATCTCAACGTCCTTATTTCAACTACTTCCATCTTCTGGACATGAGATTTCTTGACTGGCCAACACTCTACCTCATTCAGTATAGTCAGTCTAACCACTACTTTGTAGAACTTACCTTTAAGTTTCAAAGGCACATTCTTATCAACAAGACACAGAAAGCGAGCCTCCACTTTATCTACCCTGTTTTGATTCCATGTGTGACATCCTCATCAATCTCCCTATCACCTCGTATTATAGACCCAAGGTACATGAAACTCCCTCTCCTGGGAATGACTTGTACATCAAGCCTCATATCCATGTCCGCTTCCTGGGTAACATCATTGAACTTGTACTCCAAGTATTCTGTTTTGATCCTACTCAACTTGAAACCTTAGACTCAAAAATCTGTCTCCAAACCTCCATCCTCTCATTAACAACACCTCGTGTCTTGTCAATTAGAACTACATCATCAGCAAATAACATGCACTGTGGCACCTCCCCTTGAATGTGTCGCGTCAATGCGTCAATCTCCAAGGAAAATAAAACCTAGACACTGCTGCTTGGGCCAGGTCACTCTGAAGCGGCAACTACTAGAGAGGTGCTCCCACGGCGGGAATTTTCCTGAAGCGATAGCACAGGAGTTCACCGGAGAACTAGCTGGAAATTGGCGGGTCGCATAGGACCTGCTTGAAATTTGTTGGGGCAGGTAGTGTTGAGAAGGCGACCAGAGTGATTACGCTTCCTAATCAATAATAATTTAATGACTATATCTAAAACTATTTTTAGATAATTACTTCTCATATTTTTGCTAAAAATAATAATAATTAGTATTAATAATTTACTTATTAATACAGTGGTAAATTTGATTTTGATACTTACTAATTATGTAGCCCTTATTTCTGAATTAATTGATCGTTTGGCTATTTGCCCAATAATTAATGTATTATTTATTTTGAAGTTATAAAATTGGTCCATAAATATGTAAATATTTAGTTTTTTTTTACTAATAAGGTAATTTATTATAAATTATTAGGATTAAGGAAGTTAATTAAATTAATAATTTTAAAGGGGTTAGGATCGAAATGAGCTATGATTGTAGTGTTAATTTTTCAATTGAAAGGCCAATTCCTAAATAAGATTTTGGCCAAAACCAGCCCCAAATAATTGGCCTAAAAGTCCTAATCCGGTTTAGAACAACCAACCTAGTCCCCTCTTTCCGTCGTTGCAATCTGCGCCTTCATTCCTCCTCCAATCTCATCGTGCGATGTCACCCAGTCCATCCCCCTCACAAAATAAAACAGTTAATCCCAACTGTTGATCTCTCCCTTCCTCAAACGATTAATATTGACGTACCTTTTTATATTTATCAAATCTCATTGAAATTAGCTAAACCTCCGATCACCCTAATCAAGCAGGCTCCCGTCATTTCTTCCTTTTTTCTCTATTCTTATTATCCTCCTCAAAATTTGAAGTATGTTGATCAAAAATGATCAAACTGTCCTCCACAACCCAAAGACTGCCACATTCACTCCCTCTCCATCTTCCTCTCCCTCTCCCTCTCTCTTCTCTCACCCTTTACCCAGTAAGACCTAATGGTGATCGGTGGTCCGCCTTTCCTCTCTCCTCTCTCCCTTTATACACTGCTCAACTCTCACCTCCCATCACCTATTCTTCTTTCTCTCCGTCAATCTCTGCAGATCAGAGCCGCCAGAGCCTCGAAACTCTAGGAAAGAAGGTCAGAGCAGTTCGTCCCTTCAAAAATTATGTGGTCACATGGTGGAATTCATCCGAGATCTAGCGTGTAAAAGTACTAACAAACTCAGAACATCATAACCAATGGTGATTCTAGTAGTCTCACCGAAATATGACCCAACGGTTCTTTCTTCCTCAAATAAATCTCTCAAGCATCTAAAAAAAGGTGATCTTTTCAACCTCAAATCATTTTTTCTTCTGCTCCTTTTTCTTCTTCGATCTCATAAAACAATCACCTATTTGAAATCCCTAACCTTAGTTTTGGTAGTTGAGCCATACTCTCGTTTTAAATGACGGAGGTAATAACTTCAACAAACACGGAATTCCAACAAAAAAATAAGAATTAACTCACGACTTTCACTCATCTACTTCACACTTCACTCAAAATTCAAGTTTAGGCCTTTTAACTCCTTCATTTCTCTTGTCTTCTATGCTTTGTCTGAGCTCGTATTCGAGTCAGAGTTTGGAGCAATACTTGACTGCACGACTCTTTGCCCTAGTTTGCTGCTCAACACAAGGTAAACTTCTTTCACTCTCTATTTCAACATATGTTAGGGTTAACTATATGTTGTCTTCTGATTTTTGGTCTAAATCTTGATAGTTGGAGACCGGCTTTGATTAAATTAAATATGTATTGTTCCCTAATTTTGGATCCAAATTATTGTGATTAGTTACCAAATTCAGTTTAAGTTGTGTCCCTAGATTATGATTTTAGTATATAAAATTGCATATTTCAGTAAGTATGAGATTGCCTGACTATAGCATGCCTATTTTAGTTCATTGGTACAAGATTAAAGTGTTGGCATTCGTTAGGAATCTCAAGCCTGAATTAGCTTAAATCACTGTCTCTTGATTGGTTACTTGTTACCTCATTCATGTAGCTTATATAGTATTTGCACCTACTTCTATCTCGAGTATGACCATTCTTTCTATCAAGGCATGATTCCCTTAGTTCTATATAAGTCATCATTAGATTCATGGCTTTAGAAATTGGATGTCATGTATGTGAAGACGGTTAGTATTTGTATAGTATAAATCATGCTCACAAGATATTTGATTAGTATAAGGAGAGGATCAACTATATGTTCTCAAGCATGTTTTTCTTTGAACAGTGTGGTATTGTTTTAAATCCTTTAGGGGGCATGAGATTGTTTTCATGTCTATAGGTTTTATTTGTCTTTCTGAACATTTACCGAGGATCATGAAATATTTAGTGCTCTATCTAAGTGATAAAAACGGAGAATCCTATGATTGAACAAGACCAAGATAATTTATGAGTAAGTAATAGGTCACAATGATTAAAAGTCAGATCTAAGATCATTTTCACACAGAGAAAGCATGCCATAAGAATGAATTGTATCTTTCTGTTAATATGGATTAAACTTTGGAGTTAGCTGTTAAGCATGCTTAAGGAGAAGGTCTTTATTTAATTATCTTTGCTTCAAAAATTGACTTGTAATGAACAAATTAGTAGGACTTAAAAAATCTAAGTGAACCTTGTTTCAGTGCTTTGATTAATTGATCAAATGACTATACATGTCTTATTCTTGTTCTTTTTGCAAGTAGATTTGCCTTAGACTCAAGCTAACATCACGACTCAAAATTCAACTAGTCGTGATGGCACCTAACCCAACCTGCTAGGTAATTATCCATAAACGTAATCCAAATGAGATTAATAGGAAATAAATAACATAAATAATTGAATTCTTATACAATAATCCAAGGACTGGTAGTACAAGCCATGAGCATCTAAGACTTAGAGTTACAATACTGATAGGAAAGTGATATAACATCTGTTTGAAATGTACATAAATAGAATCTCAAATTTTAAACTACCAAGAACAAGTGGTAGCGGTAACTGGAACGTAGGTACATATTTTTTTTTGGTTAAATATAAGTTTTTATTAATAAAAATAAAATACAGGGGTGGAGGCGGACATAAACCTTACCTCCCAAAAGTAAATACATGTACCTATAGTCATCCTAAAGTGTTGACTAATAGTACCCGAGTAGCAAAAGGAAGTTAGACCTATGGTTATGTGACGACTGCTATTTTATGGTAGACAGTCGTATGTACAAAAATAATGTGCATATTTCGAGGTCAGCCATAAAAAAGAGTACATGTGTTTCTACTGTGACTGCATGAATAAGGAAATTATTCCGTTCTATATTTCTCTGACTAAAAGATATAGTGTTAGAATTTAACAAAAGAGTGACAAAAAAGCACGCGCAATCTTCAAATTTGCTTTGACCTCTGGAGCAAGAAAAACCAAGTTGAAGATGGCTATTAGTGTGTATCTTGTGATTGCACAGTTGTATTGATTGTGATGTTGGCTGTGCCATTTCTAGTATGCTGTTATTGATGCTGTGATTGTTGTGAGCTGAGTGTTGAAACTGCTGCTAAGTGTTGGAGTTGTTGTTTCTGGTGATGATCAAGTGTGAGGAGGGTGTATGAGGTTGGTGTGTCCTGATGTGCTTGTTGATTGCTATGTTTTCTTCTGGGACTGCCTTTTGGTCTATGTGTGGATTTAGAGTTCTCTGAGTTATTAGCTGGTCCAGTGCTGGATGATGAGCCTGCTGTTGTGTGTTGCTTTGGAGGATGCTTGAGTTTGATGAGAGTGTGTGCAGTTGGTGTGTTCTCTTGTTATTGCTGATACCTCTGTCATTTTGCTGATATCCTTGACTTCTTTTGTTGTTCCTGTGTGGATGATGTTTCTGCTGATGGTGCATTGGCTGCATTTCTGTGATGTGGAGGTGTTGTTGTGTTAGCATGTGTCTGTGTGGGCTACCGCTTCTATGTTGTTGTATGTTGGCTAAATGTTGCTACTATTGTTGTGCATCTGTGTATGTTATGTGTTCTGCTTTGAGGCGATTGAAAGGATTGCTGCTTCTGTTGTATTGGCATTGTTGATTTTGTTGATATGAGTTGTGTCCTTTGTTCAGTGATAAACTTGCTGAAGACCGTATTGCTTGGTAGTTGTTCTTGAAAATGGACCATGGTGATTGCTGTATTTTCAATAGAATGAGCACCAAGAGTGCTAATACCACACATTGTAAATGCAGCAATAGCCTGATCCAGCTCAAATTGGCTTCTGTCCTTGTGGCATTACAGGATTAAGATATGACCTTGATCCTTTGGTTCTGAGAAGAGTGATAGGTATTGCTTTGATTGTTTTTGTTTTGCTGTTGGTGTGGTAGCTGGTTTACTTGTTGAGGCTGGTGCTGTGTGGTGGTTTCTTTTTCTGATTTTTCATTGGCTTTCTTTGTATTTCTGCTGAGGCCAGGTATCTGCTTTGTGATATTGGTCAGTGCTGTGGTGAGTAATTGAGTTCCATTCTGACTCACCAATATGCTCCAGTCCTTCTTTTCTGCAAAGAGCAGTGAGCCTGTGTTTCCTGATTGCAGTTTATTTTTGAAACTTTTCTTTGCTCTTGTTGTGCTCTTGTTTTGCTGTAGTGATTGTGCTATATTGGCATGCTCCTATTTTCCTTCCTTGCAGCCAGCAAGAAGCCAATTGGTATGTCTTGATGGTGCTGTTGCTGCTGTTCTCCTGCCTTGTTGCAGAGTTTGTGTTGAAATGATGTCTTCTTTCCTGCATTCAGTAAAAAAACAGTTAATGCATCTAACAACAGATAGCAGCATGTTAGTGTAAAGCCATTGTTTTACCTCCCTCTGTTCTTCCATGAGCTTTTTGCAGAGTTTGAGCCTTGCTGTGATCAGGTAGTGTGCCTTTAGAGAAAGTGTTAGTACGGCATTGTATAGTCCTAAGCTCTTATTATTAATTTTTTGTACAGTGGAGAGAAGTGTGTCTGTGTCTTAGTGTAAGACCATTGTTTCCTTTTCCTGCTTGCTATTTTGCTACCTTCACTCTTAAGTAGGGACATTGCAGTTTATCTTCATTAACTATTCTTCTGCTCTGTATGTCTAGCTGCCAGAAGTCATAGCACTCAATTCTCTCAAATTCTAGTCCATAATTTGCAAGATGATCAGCTAGTTTATCTCCTTCTCTGTATATGTGTGTTACATTAAGTGTGAGAGCTTCTTTTAGTTGCAGAATCTCCTCTACTTGATCAATGATGCACCGTGGTGGCTTCCAAGTGCCATTGATGATATTGTTCAGTAGCATTGAGTCTGTTTGCAGCCATATGTGGGAGTAGCTTTGTGATCTGCAGAACCTTAATGCTTCCACAATAGCTGTTGCTTCTGCTATTGTGTTTGTTCCTTCTGGGATTGTTGTGCCAAGTGCATATATGATCTCCCCTGTTTCATTTCATAAATAGTATCCTATTGAGCTCTTTCCTGGGTTCCCTTTTGATGCTCCGTCAGTGTTGACTTTAATCCACCCTTCCTTTGGAAATTCCCATATAACTTTGTTGTAAGTTAATCTTGGGGTGTAGTTTTCCATCATGTGTAGTAGGTCTTGCCATTTGTGTGGGACATTGAGTCCTGTTTTCTTGCTTGGACTAGTGCTTGTAGTGTTGTGGAAACTTGATAGATGACCCTGTTAATTGTAACTGTTTCTCCATGTTTGCAGCAGTTCCTTCTTTTCCATAGCTCCCATACAATGCAGGATGGAACTGCCTGCAACACAGGTTTGAGTCTGGTGACTGTTTGTGTTGTCCAGCATTGGTTATTACTTGATGGAATGATAGGCCTTCAAGTGCTATTCCTGCTCTTGGTAGAAAGTATTTCCATACTTGAATTGCTATGCTGGATGTAAAGAAGAGGTGAACCAAGGTTTCCTCCTTTGGTTGTGTGCAAAACCAGTATCTTGATGGCAATTTGTATCCCAGTTTTTTCATGAAATCATCTAGAGGTAGTTTAGCCTTCCAGACTCTCCACATGAAGAAAGCAATCTTAAAGGGGAGACCTTTAACCCCAATCATCTTGTAGGCTCTTCTGGGTTCATCTCTTCTTCTAAGGTATTCATAGGCAGATTTGACACTAAAATTTCCTTGAGTTTGTAGCATCCAGTATGGTATATCCATGATGTCTCCCCTGTTTGGAGGCTTTATTGATTCCATTATGTGTGTTGCAAATTCCTGTGACAAGGCTTCTGAGAGTTTATCTACATTCCACGTTCCATCTTGTAGGACATCATTTACATTGTGTATTGATTCATCAATTGGAAAGTTTGCTGGTACTATGAAGTAGAGTGCTCCCAGTCCTGTCCAGTTGTCATACCAGAAGAGTGAGGATCCCATTTTTAAGTGCCAGTTGATTTGATGTTCTATGTTCTCTCTACATTCCACCATCTTCTTCCATGCGTGTGATCCTCTTTTCCATGGAACTAATACTGCATTATGTTTTTTACAGTACTTTTGACATATATACACGCTCCAGAGGCTAGGTTTGGTTCTGAAATTTCCCCACAACTTACAGATGAGAGCTTTGGACATGCCATATAATGATCTGAAGCCTGCCCCCCCCCCCCCAGGGCATACATAGAGTGTTCCATGAGGACCAGTGTCTGCTGCTTCCACCCACAGTGCTGCTCTAGAAAAATTGAGCACAGAGTTTGTGAAGATTGTTTATTACCTATTTTGGAGGATTTACAACTGATAGTAGAAGTACCGGCATGCTTTGGAGTACATGTTTGATCAATACTGCTCTGCCTCCTATTGAAAGTAATTTGCCTTTCAAAGATTGTAGTCTATCTTGTACTTTGGTGACAATGTCTTGATAATAAATTATCCTTCTTCTAGAGTAAAAAATCGGACAGCTAAGATATGTGAATGGGAAATCCTGCCTTCCAATGCCAGTGATTCTTTCAACCTTTGCGATCACCTCAGTAATGGCAGAGTGATGCATATATATAGCAGACTTGCTTTTGTTGATTAGCTGGCTATGTGCTGCTTCATATGTATGTAAAACTTCCATTATCTGTTGTAAGGAGGTGGCATCAGAAGAGGAGAATATGATTATATCATCTGCATATGATCGATGATTGATTTTTGGACTCCATTTGGGCTGCCCAAAGCCACAGAAGTAGATGTTTGAATTCAGAGCATTTAATCCCCTTGAGAGAGCTTCAGCGGCCAGAATGAACAGAGTAGGTGATAATGGGTCGCCTTGTTTAACTCCTCTTGTTGATTTGAAAAAACCATGTGATTGGCCATTGATGAGTACTGAGTACCAGTTATTCCCAATGGTATCAAAAATCAGACCAATGAAAGCTTCACAGAATCCCATTTTCCTTAGCATTTTTGTCAGAAAGAGCCAAGATAATCGATCAAAAGCCTTTGTCATTTCCATTTTGATAACCACATTTGATCTTGCTCTTGTTCTTAGACCAATGTCTGTGATGATTTCCTATGCTAGAAGAACATTTTCAACTATTGTCCTGCCCTTTACAAATCCTGCTTGTTCTTGGGAGATGAGGGTGGGAAGTATTCCAACCATTCTTTCATGTATGACTCTTGAGAAGATTTTATTGATGAAGCTGCTAAGGCTTATGGGCCTCATGTCAGAAAATGTTACCACCTCTTTCTTCTTGGGAAGTAGTACCAAATTTGTGTGTGTTACATATTTTGGTAGTTGTCTTCCTGCAAAGAATGCTTTGACCATGTTGTGAATGTCTGCACCAATGATTTCCCAGTAGGTGTGGTAGAAAGAGCCTGTGAATCCATCTGGTCCCCCTACACTATCACCATTCAGGCAGAGAACAGCATGTTTGACTTCTTCTATTGTAGGTGGCTTGATCAGTTCTGTGTTTTGTTCCCTATCTATGAGGGGCTGGATGTTGTCCAGGATTCTGAAGTCAGATGGGATTGTGTTTTCTGTGAATTGATCTTTATAGAAATTGATGGCTTCTTCTGCTATCTGTTCTTCTTCTTCAATCCAGGTACCAGTATTGCATTGTATCCTTCTTAGTTGGAGTCTTCTTCTTCTGCCATTCACTTGAGCATGAAAAAATTTGGTGTTTCTGTCTCCATCCTTGAACCATGCCATTCCTGACTTTTGTTTCCATAATTTCGCTTCTATTACTAGCTCCTGCCAGAATTGCTCTTCTATGCCATTCCTTCAATGCCAGCTCCTACCATTCACAGTAACATCAGCTCCAAGATCTGCACGCAAGGTGAAAAAGTGTAGTACGAGTACAACCGACCCCATGTACTCAGTAAGTAACAAACCTAACCTCAGGTTGAAAGCAGTGACGAGCTCGAAAAAATGGTTAAAATCCAACTCCAATAGCCAATAATAACTCGTAATAATATAATGAAGGCAGTAAAAGTAATAACTCAAAAGACATTATGCTCAGCTTGTTCGCAGTTACATAAAAGTAGACATGCTTTCCAGGTATAACAGTAAAGTCCAAATCTTTAACCGGAATCACCAAAATATGAGTATATCAAAAAACTGTGATTTATCCCAAATTTTCAACAACAAATAAGACATTTCATTACTAGATAGCATGAGAAAAGTACATACCTGTACCTACATGTCAATATGCATGTCAAGTCATCAATTATCATAAACCGTCTAGCATGAGGAATATACATCTTTTTGCATGCATGTCAAATGATGAATGTCACAATACCATCTAGCATAAGAACAAATGCATCTCTATGCCTACATACCAAGTATGCATGTCAAATGAATGATTTCACGGTGATATTCCCAGGTACTCTCACCCTCAAACATACTCAAGTTGTCTATCTCAAATGCCCACTTCATCAAGCACACACACAATCACTCAGCATTGTACGGGTGCCTGGCTCATAAGCCTCCCACCAAATCATGTGTGTATATATCACTAGGCACGCGCTCACTGCTAGTATGGCAGACTCCGGAGGGGCGGATCCTGCCAAAGCGCTAATCAAAAGCCGATAAGGCCTGCTGCAGCATCCAGCCCCATCAACAATAATAATAAGCCAATAAGCCCGATCCACAATAATAATGATCGTAATGAAGCCAATATGGCCTGCTGCAGCATGCAGCCTGATCCACAATAACACTCTCAACGCGGCTCTAAGGCCCACCTCAGTCATCAATCTCTCAAGTCTCAAGGGTTCACAATCTCATATCACTCAACCCAACAACTCCACATATGGTGAAGATTTTATAACATACGACATAACGATGAATGATGAACAGAGACAGGGATATGATGTGCAAATGATGAATCATGATTGAGTGTATACTTATAGTAAAATTAGATAACCCACAACAATATAAATAGTCTCATTAAGTCTCAATCAAGTAGCCTAATTATGATTTCTATCATGAATCCTATCTAGTTAATCTAACAAGTAGGAAAAACCCGGATACAAAAAGACATGATAGCAACATAGTCCAAAAGTCAACCTGGATCATGATTTCCCAGTGCATGCCTACATGCTCGTCACCTAGCATGTGTGCCACCCTAACACATCACAAATAACATGGTTCCTAGGGATAATTATCCTCAATTTTAAGTTTAGAAATGTTGCTTACCTCAAACAAGAAAAATCAAATATGAACAAGACAAACAATACTCTAGTAATGTCATCCCGCACGTATCAACCTTTAACGGCTTGAAACTACCCAAAGAAACTCAAAAACATCAAATAATACCATAGGAGACAAACTCAATTGATAAAAGTCGAATCTTTAATCAAAAACTCTAAGTAAACCAAAAAGTCAAACCCGAGCCCGCACCTCGAAACCCGGCAAAACCCACAAAATCTGACAACCCATTCAATTACGAGTCCAACTGTTACACCCTATGTTTTCGTACGTAAGAGTACATTGTAAGTCAATTGATGTAAGCTAAAATGAAATCATCTTTGAAAAGTTTACAAATTTATTTAATCATGTTAACGTGGAGGTTACAAATATTTAAGATCATGAATACCAAGTACCAAGAGGGTTTGAAGGATTAGAAGCTAAACAAATTGAAGAAAATAAGTTTCGTCGAAAGTCGACAAGTTGGGAATGTTATAACATGTACTTTTGGGTAAGACTAGGGTACTTAAAATTATAAGGATATTATGTTATGAGTTATTTTAGTCGAATGATAGTCGTATGTTATGTTTTAAAGTCAAGCGAGTTGTGGAACAAAAGTTGGAAAAGGTCATCACAAGTTGCATTCATAAATGTGTTGAAACTTAGGCCAAATGTAGCTGAGCTTTTCTCCAAATATTCTTGGAATTAGGGGATAATATACCTATCAAACTGACGATCTACGAGTCTAGTTTCTAAGCATTAAACTGTTTGGCGATACGACATCGGAGTAGAGAGATATTTTCAGTTTGGCAAGACTGCGCAGACTGCATAGGTGACAAGTAGGTGTGTCGCTAAAGCTTTTTGAGCAATACATTTCGTGTGTCATATGAGGTCTTTTTGGGACATATTATATACCAAATTAAAGGTCTTGTAATTTAGTTTCCAAATCTCTTAACCATTCATTCATAAGACATCTGGATAAAAAGATATAAGCATCGGAAGAAGGATCAATGCTAGGGTGCAAGCTAGCACCTCTTTGACTTTTCAAAAGTTGATATATATAGGCTTTAAATCTTCTTTCTCTTCATTTTTTCATAGAACACGACGAGAGAATCCCTTGTAAACTTACCCTTAAGCTCTCTACAAGGGTTTCAAAGGAGATTAACATCCCGAGTACGAAATCAAGAAGTGATAAGATTAGAATGATCCATACGACGTAAGTATCGCTATATCGCCTCTCTTTTTTTTGTAGTTTGAGTTTTGGAAGGTACTTCATAGTTAAGAAAATGCCTCCTTTCTGTATTTAAGCTTTTAATATCAAGGAAGGTTGATAAATTTGCTTCCTAATAGTTAGAACTCATGGGACGGTGATCGGAAGCCGTGAGTTCGATTTATTTTACTTTTAGTGGACTGTTTTGCAGTTCACTCGTATTGGCCTCTTGTGCCGATGTTATATGGCGTTTTGGAGGAGAAACGGTGTGGAAAAACACCACATAATGACGGAATTGTAGGCTGGTTGTTCGTCATTACATTTTCTTAGGTTGTTTGACACTACTTCGGGTGTCGTTTTATGTATGAAGTGATTAGGGTATGTTGGCTGTTTTGTGGTATATTGTGATGGAGATAAGGTTGGAAAATGATGCATACATATTGTTATTTCTCAACTAGGGAAGAGCAATTAATTTTTTCAACATGGTCGATACCGGCGATCAAGTATGAATGTAAGAATTTCACATTCTTCTCGTTTTACATATGCCCAAGTATAAACATTCACTTCAACTAATTCAAACAAACTACCCATAACCATCCTACCTCAAGAGCCGACTCATTACTAGTAAGCACCCTCAACTCGCACTCACCCAACAAGAGAAGTTCACAACATTGCCAATCCGTCATGAGATCATGTGCCTTTACCAACAAACAAGAAAGTGAATATAGAAATAGTCAAAACATTCAAATATGACTTTGAACATAAATTAAGGACATCACACAATTGAACAAAATTCGCTCACTCTCACAAAGAATTCATGTGCATCCCGTGGTCGTACCATAAACTTGCCAGTAGTGTACATCTCTACTAATCTAAGCTAGCCAAATCTAGGATCAATAGGACTTTATGGGTTGTAATGTAGGCTAAGGGACGGGTAGGATACATTTAGGAATAGTGACTAACCCTCCTAAGCACTTTAATACACTACACTCAAGAATCGAGCATGTTTCTTCTCAACTAATTCACTCGCCACAAACCATACAAAAAATATCCCTTTCTTCAATTAAGCACTTGTACATCCCCACTAGCACGAATTAGTAAGATTAGGAGGTGTATTTTTTTTCTTTGCAAGTTTCTTTTCTCTCTTTTTTTCTCTTTTTCTTCTTTTTCCTACACATCCTCCATACATTAAGGTTCATCGGCTATTAGTCTTTTTATAACTTAATTCACCTTATGGGCCCTTATGGTTCCACTCGAAAGCTACTTCCCAATCTCTCACCTTACTTCTTTAGTGCCTAAATGTCTTCGGAGATAAAGGTTCAACAAGCTCAAATTAAGAACAAAATAGGGATACAACTTGTAGTGTGGATGCCAAAGAAAAGGTCTATAGGCTCAAAGAGGCTAGCAACGGGAACATTTTATTTATAAGTCACAAAGCACATCTATGATCAAGCAAGACATGTCTATGTCATCTCCTAGACTAGAACACTTAATGATTTCGCTTCGACTAACACACAGGGCAAATTCTAGACTATATAGGATACAACATAATAACACAAATCCTCACATACACATTGCACATGACTCAATCAAGACGGTTCTGTTCAACTCTCAAGTCAAGCAAGCACTTATAGTTGATAAATTTTAAGCAATAATTCACTAGGTGACATACAAGTCAAACAACTGAGAAAAAGGCATGATAGAGTAGGCTATTTATATTACTTAGGCATTACAATTTAAGTCAAATATAACAGGAAGACAGAGTGCATGTCGTAGCCTGATGTGCCAACACCAAACCTGTCAACAGGTATCTCAGAGCAACTCAGTTTTCGTCCTATCCTACTCCTAAAAAAATAAAAATGAAATACTTGGTTCAAGCTACACCCTTGGAAAAGAACTAGCGTCCAAAGAAAAATCAAGGGATACTACCTAACTATCCAAAAAAAATAAAAGAAAGTATTTTTGGTGTTTTTAATCGGACTTTAATCCCTCAAGAAAACTGTCCAAGAGATCCATCGTCGAGAAAGGTCCGAGATTTTTCTAATATTTTTTTTCATTTTTTTAAATCTACTACTCTACACTAGACTACTTCTAACTATGGGTTATATAAAAAAAATAAGGAGAAAAGATTTTCATACAATTGCACTCAAAAAGTAATTCCCTAACCCCACATTTATGACATGCCACTACAACAAGAATGGTCTTTAGCGGCAATATATTTTACGTGTAGCGGCAACAAAATTGCCGCTTGCCGCTAAAACTTTTACCGGCAATTACTTATTAGCCAGTGCATCAAGCGTCGTTAAAGGTTTTAGCAGTAATTCAACCAAGTGCTTGTAAAGACACAAATTATTGCCACTAAAAGCTATTTACTTTAGCGGCCATAATTTACTGGCAATTACAGTAGCCACTAAATTCCCCTAAGAGATGTGCTAGATCATACGCTGCGTATTGCTGGCAAAAACCATTAATTGCTGGTAAAATATAGCTCTTCTAACGGCAATAGTAATGATATTGGCCACTAAAATTATTCCTAAAGCACCTTTATTTGTCTTTTATTGATGACAATGATCCACTGTTCCATCAATTCTAATGCCAAGAAATATTTGCCTACTTTTTATTCAAGTTGATCTAAATATTATCAAAGTAATAATATGTGAATAATTTAAATAAAAATACACAAAAGTTTGTAATAACAAACTAATATCCATTCCAAAAAGCACCATGTATTTCATTAATCCAGAACACAAACTTCTATACATAGTTTCAAAGCGTCAACAACATAAGAGAGAAAAAATAACCTTTTGAATTCAACTACATTTCAAATTTAACAAGTATCTCTTCAACTCTTGATTATAATGAAAGTCTTCCATAAGTAATTCCAGCTTGAATATCCATTTGTACCCCAAAATAATAGGCCAACCAACTTACAGCTCAACCTTCTTGCAACTTTGAATCAACTTTTGAGGAGCTTCACAAGGCTAAAATGAAAAGATCTAAAAAGAAGAGCTCCAAAGAATGAATACAACCACTAGCAATTATCAGCACCATGCCAAGCATTTTTGACACTCACTGCCAGATACAACCATAGCCCAGACGAATGAAACATCCATGATTCTTGTTAAAGGTACAAATGCAGTGAATTCTGCTTTAAAATAAAGTAGGCACGGTTGCATCTTGAAAATAAAACTTCTCTAAGTAACTCAGAAGCATTAGATTTACACACAATATTATCCACTAAAGTAATGTGATATTCATCAAGTTTAACTAAGTAAGAAGATGGAACTTTAGATTGAGAAAGCTAAACATATGGCTTTTGTACATGAAAAATTATGCCTGAAGAAGAATATAATAGTAAATTAAGCAATAATATACCTGTAGACCCAAATCTGAAGCCCGACATTAATGCGTTTGTGATATAATGGAAGAACTAGTTCTTCTGAGTCTGACCAATAACAGAAGATCAATATACTGAATGAAATATGAAACATCGTTATTAATTTCTATGCTTTAGACTTCCAAGTCATGTGTGAAGTAGGAAAACAATTTTAAGGTAAAAAAGACAAAAGTTTTGAATACTCGTAGATGCTCCAGTTCTTGAGGAGGTTAGCTTTCCTAACATGGAGGGCCTTTTGAATAGCAGATGACTACATGTCTCAAAGCATAATATACTAGACCTTTCCAGTCATCCGTGTCTTATGCTTCAAGATTACACAACTGCACCACAACAAAACTTTTTAAGCTATGTTATCTATCGCTAATGGCGATGGCTAATGGGGAGAGAGAGAAAGAGAGCGAGCTCGAAGCTCATCACTAATGGCGATGGCTACGCCGGCCGGCGACACACCGGCTGACGACCCCTCGTCCTCGACTCCCCAACCCCTCTTAACAAACCCCAGCAATCCGCAACCCCTAGATTACAGTCACCTCCTTAAACCATCAACCCTAAATTCAAATACCATGAACCTTAAATCGACAACCACAATCGAACCAATGCCCCTCAAAAAAGCCTCTTTCTTGCAAGGACAATCGTTCGTCAAGTTCACAGAAGCTGAGGTCGACAGAATAAACCTAATCGAGAGACTCCAATATGTAGTAATCGGCAAGTTCTCATATGGCTGGCCAGATATTCAAGAACTCAGAAGAATAATTCCTGCGCAATGTGGAATTAAAGGCGATTGCAACATCGGACTTCTCAGAGATCGACATGCAATGATCCGAATGACACTTTGGCAAGATTTTATTAGCTTCACCTCCAAAGCAGTCTACTATTTGAAAGCAAAAGACGGATTTGAGTACCAGATGAGAACTTTGATTTATGATGCCAAGTTTAAGGAAGAAGAAGAAACATCAAAGGCGATGGCTTGGATATCATTCCCAAACCTACTTCCCACATACTATGTCAAAGAGTGTCTGTTCTCTCTAGCTTCTGCTGTTGGGAAGCCTCTTCACTTAGACACTACCACAATCAATAAGACCCGTCCAAGCTGTGCAAGAGTCAAGGTGCTCGTGGATTTACTAGCTGACTTGCCCAAAAAAGTTCGCATGGATATTGAAAATGAAGCAACAGGATATGTCACAACAAAATGGATTAAAACACAGTACGACTTTATTCCCAAGTACTGTAAGCAATGCAAACTCCAAGGTCATGACATGCTGGAATGCTGGAAGCTGCATCCAAAACTGCTAGCTTCACAATCAGCAGGGCAAAAGAAAGATAAAACCAACACAGTGGAATTCAGTACACAGCAGGGGGTGGAAACGGCTCCTCTGATGATATTGTCAAGCGGAAAGGTAGTGGGCAATGCAGGCCCTCAATGGAAGGAAGTCAAGGACAACCGGGCACATAAGCAAGCTAAGTTCAAAACAGGACAGGAAATGATAGCATTCGACAAGGCTGCTAGCAGACTCAAACATCCAACAAATTTAATATGCTGAACTTGGAGATAAGCAGTGATAATATAGACAGCCAGCAGGTAGGGATGAAGGAAGCAGCTGTTCAGAAGAACTTTCACACCTCAAACTCAGCATCATACTTAGTAGAAGAGCCCTCATGCTCTACAACAGATACACCTCACCTATCAGCAACCACAATCTTGAAGAACAAAGCCAATAAGCAAACAACTACAGACAACATAGAAGAAGCAGTAGCTGAAGGAACACAATGTCATACAGAAACAAGGAAAGCAATCACAAAGGAATCCACTTCCCAATGGGTGCAAAAAAATTTCAACACCAACAAGATCACCAGTATCACCCCTCAACAAGAGACCCCATCACAGGTCACTCTAGTTGAGAAAACAGTAGTCAAAACAACAGATAAGAAGCCAGCAGAAACAGTTTCAGAAAAACAGCAATAAAATTCAAAAAGAACTCTAGGACACTATGGGCAGATCAAATGGAAGAAGACTCAAAAGAAGGGGAAATACCAGAAGAAATGCAATGTGAAGAAGAGGGAACAATGGGAGCACCTGAGGAGGATGCTCAAGTGAAAAGGAAGCTGACAACAGCAATGCCACAATGAGAAAAAACAACAACAAACAAGAAAAAATCCAAGGAAAGCTACTGACAAACATATGTCAAGACCAAGCCATTCTCGAACCTTAACCAGAAGAAAACTCAACACAAAAGGGTAACTTAGACCCTGGATCAGCATCAAAGAAAGGAGCAATAGTAGCACAGCTACAACCAATCATTAGACCAAAAAACACTAACATTGCAGTAGTAACAAGAAATGAGGAAAAACACAAGGAGCATCCTGGCAAAGACTTAGATGATGAAACCACTGTTCAGAACTTCCTCACCATGGCCAAACAGGGAGACCTCTCACCAACCCAAATAGCCAAAGTGAAATCAGCAATCAGAGGCAAGAAGAAGCAAAGCAAAGACAATAGCAACACCTTTGCAGCAGGGGTTCAAACAAGAAGAGCTTTAACACTCCCCCAACAATCAATGATGAATGCAATCATCTGGAACATTAGATCAGTCAACACATGCAAGCTTTTGAAAGGCTGATCACATTACACCAGAAACATCATTTCGAATTCATTGGCATCATGGAACCAATGCAACAAACAAGAAGGATGGAAAGGTATAGTAGAAGAATTGGCTACACTCAAGCAATGGCTAATGTCTCAAACAAAATCTGGGCTTTCATTGATAATGTATATGAGATCACAATCCTATCTGACACGGTACAACAACTCACTTTGAAGCTTCTCCACACAGAAACACAGATGGAACTCATACTCACATTGGTTTATGCTAAGTGTAATGCAACAGAGAGGATAGAATTGTGGGAATCACTGTATGATCAGGCTCAAGGCATGACAATTCTATGGCTGGTAGGAGGAGACTTCAATGTGATCTGTAATCAAGAAGAAAAATTTGGAGAGTTGCCAGTGCCATTCAATGAGGTAGATGATTTCAGACACTGCATCAACACCTGTAGCTTAACTGACTTGGGGTGCAAAGGCAGCATATATACATGGTGGAATGGCAGAGCAGAAGAGCACTGCATTTTTAGGAGATTAGACAGATGCTTAGCCAATGCAAAACTCCAACAAACTTTCCCAAGGCTAGAGGTCACTCACTTACCTAAGATTGGCTTAGACATAGCCCTCTCCTGTTAAAATGTGACATGGATGCAAGGTCAATCAAGAAGCCTTTCAAGTTCCTCAACTTCTGAACTAACATGATACTTTCAAAGTAGTTGTAAGAGGGAACTGGCAAGCAGATTTCAATGGGGACCCCTTCATAATCTTTAACTACAAACTCAAAAAGTTGAAAAACGCGTTGTCACTCTGGAGCAAAGCAACATATGGGGACATATTTTAAAATATAGAAAGCATGGAAGAAGTGGTTCTGGTACATGAAAAGCAATTTGAAGATAGGCCAACCAAACATAATAGGGAAAGATTACAAAGAGTTCAGGCACAGATGATCAGACATTTAGCAATAGAAGAGCAATTCTGGAAACAAAAGTCAGGAATGGCATGGTTCAAGGATGGGGATAGAAACACCAAATTTTTTCATGCTCAAGTGAATGGCAGAAGAAGAAGACTCAAACTAAGAAGGATACAAAACAATGCTGGTACCTGGATTGAAGAAGAAGAACAGATAGCAGAAGAAGCCATCAATTTCTACAAAGATCAATTCACAGAAAACACAATCCCATCAGATTTCAGAATCTTGAACAACATCCAGCCCCTCATAGATAGGGAACAAAACACAGAACTGATCAAGCCACCTACAATAGAAGAAGTCAAACATGTTGTTCTCTGCTTAAATGGGGATAGTATAGGGGGACCAAATGGATTCACAGGCTCTTTCTACCACACCTGCTGGGAAATCATTGGCAGAGACATTCACAACATGGTCAAAGCATTCTTTGCAGGACGACAACTACCAAAATGTGTAACACACACAAGTTTGGTACTACTTCCCAAGAAGAAAGAGGTGGAAACATTTTCTGACATGAGGCCCATAAGCCTTGGAAACTTCATCAATAAAATCTTCTCAAGAGTCATACATGAAAGAATGGTTGGAATACTACCCACCCTCATCTCCTAAGAACAAGCAGGATTCGTAAAGGGCAAGACAATAGTAGAAAATTTCCTTCTAGCACAGGAAATCATCACAGACATTGGCCTAAGAACAAGGGCAGGACTAAATGTGGTTATCAAACTAGACATGACAAAGGCTTTTAATCGATTATCTTGGCTCTTTTTGACAAAAATGCTAAGGAAAATAGCATTCTGTGAAGCTTTCATTAGTCTGATTTTTGACACCATTGAGAATAACTGGTACTCAGTACTCATCAATGGCCAATCACATGGTTTTTTCAAATCAACAAGAGGAGTTAAACAAGGTGACCCTTTATCACCTACTCTGTTTATTCTGGCTGCTGAAGCTCTCTCAAGGGGATTAAATGCACTGCATTCAAACCGCTACTTTTGTGGCTTTGGGCTGCCTAAATGGAGTCCAAAAATCAACCATCTATCATGTGCAGATATACAATCATTTTCTCCTCTTCTGATGCCACCTCCTTACAACTGATAATGGAAGTTCTACACACATATGAAGCAGCATCTGGCCAGCTGATCAACAAAAGCAAGTCTGCCATATATATGCACCACTCTGCCAATACTGAGGTGATCGCAAAAGTTGAAAGAGTCACTGGCATTGGAAGGCAGGATTTCCTATTCCTATATCTTGGTTGTCCCATTTTCTAAAGCATGCCAGTACATCTACTATCAGATGTAAATCCTCCAAAATAGGTAATAAACAATCTCCACAAACTCTTTGCTCAATATTTCTGGAGCGGCACTGCGGGAGGAAGCAGCAGACACTGGTCCTCATGGAACACTCTATGTATGCCCTGTGAGGAGGGGGCAGGCTTCAGATCACTACATGACATGTCCAAAGCTCTCTTCTATAAGCTATGGTGGAATTTCAGAACCAAACCTAGCCTCTGGAGTGCTTACATGTGTCAAAAGTACTGCAAAAAACACAATGCAGCATTAGTTCCATGGAAAAGGGGATCACAAGCATGGAAAAAGAGGCTTGAATGTAGAGAGAACATAGAACATCAAATCAACTGGCACTTAAAAATGGGAACCTCACTCTTCTGGTATGACAACTGGACAGGACTAGGAGCACTCTACTTCATAGTACCAGCAGACTTCCCAATTGATGACTCAATACACAATGTAAACGATGTCCTGCAAGATGGAACCTGGAATATGGATAAACTCTCAGAAGCCTTGCCACAAGAATTTGCAACACACATAGTTTAAGCAATAAAGTCTCCAAACAGGGGAGACATCATGGACACACCATATTGGATGCTACAAACTCAAGGAATTTTTAGTGTCAAATCTGCTTGGGAATACCTCAGAAGATGAGATGAACCAAGAAGAGCCTACAAGATGATCTGGGTTAAAGGTCTTCCTTTTAAGATTGATTTCTTCATGTAGAGAGTCTGGAAGGCTAAACTACCTCTAGATGATTTCATGAAAAGACTGGGATACCAAATGTCATCCAGATGCTGGTGTTGCACACAGCCAAAGGAGGAAACCTTAGTGCACCTCTTTTTTACATCCAGCACAGCAACTCAAGTATGAAGATACTTTCTACCAAGAGCAAGAATAGCACTTGAAGGACTATCCTTCCATCAAGCAATAACCAAATGCTGGACAATACAAACAGTCGACAGACTCAAACCTGTGCTGCAGGCAGTTCCATCTTGCATTGTATGGGAGCTATGGAAAAGAAGGAATTGCTACAAACATGGAGAAACAGTCACAGTTAGCAGGGTCATCTATCAAGTCTCCACAGCACTACAAGCACGGGTCCAAGCAAGAAAACCATGACTTAATGTCCTACACAAATGGCAAGATCTCTTGCACATGATGGAAAACTACACCCCAAGATTAACTTTCAACAAAGTTATATGGGAATTTCCAAATGAAGGGTGGATTAAAGTCAACACTGATGGAGCATCAAAAGGGAACCCAGGAAAGAGCTCAATAGGATACTGTTTAAAAAATGAAACAGGGGAGATCATATATGCACTTGGCACAGCAATCCCAGAAGGAACAAACACCATAGCAGAAGCAACAGCTATTGTGGAAGCATTAAGGTTCTGCAGATCACAAAGCTACTCCCACATATGGCTGCAAACAGACTCAATGCTATTGAACAAAATCATCAATGGCATCTGGAAGCCACCATGGTGCATAATTGATCAAGTAGAGGAGATACTGCAACTGAAAGAAGCCCTCACACTTAATGTAACACACATATACAGAGAGGGAAATAAACTAGCTGACTATCTTGCAAATAATGCACTAGAATTTGAGAGAATTCTGTGCTATGACTTCTGGCAGTTAGACATACAGGGCAGAAGAATAGTTAATGAAGATAAACTGCAATGCCCCTACTTAAGAGTGAAGGTAGCAAAATAGCAAGCAGGAAAAGGAAATAGTGGTCGTACACTAAGCCACAAACGCACTTTCTCCCCACTATACAAATGATTAACAACAAGAGCTTAAGAATACACAATGTTGTACTAACTCTCTCTCTAATTCTTCGGGCATATTACCTGATCACAGCCAAGTCTAAACTCTACAAAAAGCTCATGGAAGAACAGAGGGGGCTTAAACAATGGCTTTACACTAACATGCTACTATCTGTTGTTAGATGCAATTACTGGTTTTTTGCTGAATGCAGGAAAGAAGACAGCACAGACATACCAATTGGCTTCCTGCTGACTGCAAGGAACAAAATCAAGGAAAAGCCAATGCAGCACAATCACCACAGCAAAACAAGAGCACAACAACAGCAGAGAAAACTTTCACAAAGAAACTACAATCAGGAAACACAGGCTCACTGCTCTCTGCAGAAAAGAAGGACTGGAGCATATTGGCACATCAGAATGGAACTCAACTACCCACCACAGCACTCACCAACATCACAAAGCTGACACCTGGCCTCAGCAGAATATCAAAGAAAGCCAAAGACAAATCAGAAAAAGAAACCACCACACAGCAACAGCCTCAACAAGTAAACCAGCAACCACACCAGCAGCAGAACAAAAACAATCAAAGCAACACTTATCACTCTTCTCAGAACCAAAGGTTCAAGGTCATATCTGAATCCTGTAATGCCACAAGGACAGAAGCCATCTTGAGCTGGATCAAGCTATTGCTGCATTTGCAATGTGTGGTATTAGCACTCTTGGTGCTCATTCTATTGCAAATACAGCAATCACCATGGTCCAGTCTCAAGAACAACTACCAAGCAATACAGCCTTCAGCAAGTTACTCACGGAACAAAGAACACAACTCATATCAACAAAATCAACAATGCCAATACAACAGAAGCAGCAATCCATTCAATCACCTCAAAGAAGAATACATAACATAAACAGATGCGCAACAACAGCAGCAACACTCAGCCAACATACAGCAACATAGAAGCAGCAATCCATTAAATCACCTCAAAGCAGAATACATAACATAAACAGATGCACAACAGCAGCAACATTCAGCCAACATACAGTAACATAGAAGCAGCAACACACACAGACACATGCTAACACAATAGCAGCTCCACATCACAGCAATGCAACCAATGCACCATCAGCAGAAACATCATCCACGCCGGAACAACAAAAAAAGTTAAGGACATCAGCAAGAAGACAGAGTTTTCAGCAATCACAGGAGAACACACTAAGTTTTCAACAAATACAGCAGGACTCATCAACCTATACACCCTCCTCATACATGAACATCACCACAAACAACAACTCCAACACTTAGCAACAATTTCAACACTCAGCTCACAACAATCACAACATCAATAACCGCAGATTGGAAATGGCACAGCCAACAATACAACAGTACAACCACAAGATACACGCAAATATCCATCTTCAACTTGGCTTTCCTTACTCCAGAGGTCAAAGTAAAATTGAAGATTGTGCGCGTTTTTTTGTCACTCTTTTGCTAAATCCTAACATCATATCCTTCTGTCAGAGAAACATAGAAGGGAATAATTCCCTTATTCATGCAGTCACAGTAGAAACACATGTACTTTTTTGTATAGCTGACCTAGGAAATATGCACATCGTTTTTGTACATACGACTGTCTACTACAAAATAGGTAGTCGTCACATCACCATAGGTCTAACTTACTTTTTTTACTCAGGTACTTTTAGTCAACACTTTAGGATGACTATAGGTACATGTATTTACTTTTGGGAGGTAAGGTTTATGTCTTCCTCCATCCTTGTATTTTATTTCTATTAATAAAAACTAATATTTAACCAAAAAAATGTAAATAGAAAATAATAAAGGGCCTCTGATTTGATTTTTGGGAGACATGTAGACAAAAATCTAGTGCTTTCTTATCTTATTTTGTTTCTGGACAAGTTATACAAGGTTAAGCTTAGAAAATTGTGTATTCCGTTGTTTGAGAGCATCCACTTTATTAAGATGTCCCTGAAAAATATTTATAGTCTAATATATTATGTACATTTGCATAAAAATAAATTCTATTTGTTAGCAGGAAAGGAACTTTGTTTACATTATAGAGTGATCAGATGTTGGAAAGACTTTACTTAAAAGTTTGGAACTTATAAAGTGAGCTCAAATTACAGATCCAGCCACTAGCAATGGGTTTCAATTGAACTCACTGCTTTGGACTAAACCATGCACGTGTGTATACAAAGATAAATAAATTAAAGATAGTGTGCATATAGTAGATCGAAGCCACTCAAAATCTAGTATTTTTAAATATCAAATTCATCTCTGTTTAGATATAGGAGCTATATGAAATTGAGTAATAAAGAGTTTAATCCTAGAAGATGGACACTATTTCAAAGTTCAGATAAGGATGATTGTCAGTTAAAAAGTGACAGCAGACTAAAAGAAAAAAATACATAATGTATTAATTGATCATACAAGACTAATAGTAGAAGTAACTCCCAACTGATAATACTGAGAGGCCATATCTTTCATGTCAATACTGAGAAGTTATTTTTTAAAGTATATGTACGATGCTAACACAACAACCGAAAAAGGCATTTGAAACAAAAAGGAACTTACAAATACAAGCTCTTCGATACATAATCTAGTTGATGAACACTTAAGCATCTATGTAAAATTATTCAAATTCCATTATTTTATATTGAAGTCCATATGAATCATCTATTCAATATGAGCAACTGCAGTTCTGAATTGTCTGCATAAATCGATGGACGAGAAGAGATCAGGAAATAAAAGAATGAGAAATGAACTATTGAAGATACTATTTAAGATTTTCATACAACACCATAAGATAACCTTAGTCAATTTTCTATGCCTTTCTTGGCAATTTCTGTACATTGCTAATGTAAGCAGGTTCTGCACATTGCTAATTAGTAGATTGAAAAAAATCTAGATTAATTCAAAATACAACGACTTATGTCGTTGATAAACAAAAATCACAAAGATTTTGAACGAAATACCTTTTATTTTGTTAGAAATGATAAAACATAATATCCAAGGGTGCGATGTAAGGGTTATGAAATTAAATTTATATACATCGGTAAAAATTTAAAAAAATCACAGCATCAAAAAGCAATTTCAACGACAAGAAGATAAAGTACCCAGTATTTCAAAACATATGCAACAATAACATTCAATTTCACCAATTATAAATGACAATAAAGTTTTCTCTAATGTTCCACAAGTAATATATCATAGAGTGCCTTCATATACACTATCAATTAACTAATGATTTCATAGATGAAGAGTCATGTAACTCTTATGTGACAGCAAGAGCTGCAGAAAAAGATGAATGTGTAGTTATATCCCTCTTACTTCTTCTTAAATCTGGAATACCAAATGATCAGCTTAAGGAGCTCTCCTATTTACCATAGAATTTGATATACCTATAATATAATAAGAAAAAATATTATAAATTGATCTATTGATCGAGCATCTCTATAAAACCATGTAAGAGAAGTAGCTACTCATAAAATTATATGAGTGAATTCTAGCCAGAGAAACAACAAATTTAAGTTAAAAAAATTAAAACTATTCCAAACCTAAAATCAAAAGACAGGAAATCAGAAATAGTAAAATTATAAATGTCAAAACATGATACATCAAGTTCTATCAAGAGTTACACTAAATGAAATACACGCCCTTAAAGAAGTAATAAAATGGTCAGTCCTAAAAAATTTATAATTGAGATTTCTCACCCAATGTGCTAAATAACCTTTCATCTGGAAAAAAATAAAGAAGACTTACATGAGGAAATCAATGGAAATGTAAAAGCAGTCAAGTTCATATCACATACAAGATGAAGAAATTTTTATGTTGCAAAATACTACACCAATTTCTTCGAGAAAGAGAGTGAGGATAGCAAATAAAATAAATTTATGGGTCATTTTCAACAGAGAAATAGATAGGGTGCTTGACGGAGAAAGGATTTATGTTGCAAATATTTACATCGGTTGAGTTGATTAGCTTGCTAGGGCAAAAAATCTTTGTCGGCCAAAACACTATCGTAATCACATCTTTGGCAGAAATAAAGAACTGAGTAAATTGTTTGTAAACAGAAACAAAGTATTCTTTAAAGGAAACATCTTTTAAGGGGGAAAAAGTAGGGAAGATCCAAAATAATAGGAGTAGCAAAAGATTATTAATTTTAGTGGCCCGTATTTTTAGTTGCCCGTAAAGACGTGTTTATTCCCGACAAATATTTTAATTGCCTCATTGAGCTTTATAAAATGAATTATCGGCAATTAGTTTATTGATACTAAATAATTGCCACTAAAAATATTTTTTGTTGTAGTGTGCATAGTCCTTGATGCATGATCACATAGAAGAATTTTAAAACAAGGATGAGAAATACTCCCTGAGACCTTCTAGGACCTAGCTAGCACATGATCCTCAATATTAAGGGCCGGAACGACCCCCACCCTTCAGCTGAAACATGCTCCTCAGCTTCAACTTCGGGTACTCAGACTTCCCCTAATCTGCAAAATAAGACAAACAAAACATAACACGAAAAAAATAAAAATAAGAATAATTAAAATACATTATGGGTTGCCTCCCAACAAGCGCCTTGTAACACATTAAATATGATTTCTTCATCATGCACTCTCATCTTTAGTTTACCCTCCCTCACATCAATAAGTGCTCCACCAGTAGCCAGGAATGGTCACCCCAAAATAATTGGAACCTCCTCATCGACCATGTAATCAAGAATTATGAAATCGGCGGGAAATATGAACTTCCCCACTCGCACCAGCACATCTTCAATAATTCCTTCAGGCACCGTTAATGACCGATCCGCTAGCTATAGAGTTATAGTAGTAGGCCTGGGGGCTCCAAGATCGAGCTGCTTGAATACTGATAGTAGCATCAAATTAATGCTTGCTCCCAGATTTCACAAGGCTCTACTAACCTCGTGCTTTTCAATTACCAAGGGGATTGTAAAACAACCAGGATCCTTCAACTTAGGCGGGAGCTTATTCAGTACTCTAGCACTGCACTAGTAAGTGCAACCGTTTCAAACTCTCTCAACCTTCTTTTATTGGCCACGATGTCTCTCAAGTACTTGGCATATTTAGGAACTTCTTGCAACACTTCTATTAGAGGTAGATTCACCCGAACCTGGCTCAAGATATCTAAGAATTTTTTGTACTTGGACTCATCTTTTGACTGTTGCAATCTTTGAGGAAAGCCGGTGTTGGCCTTACCTGTATCTCCTGCATATGTTTATCATTTTTCTTTTCAGCTTCTACCTCTGGTTGAGGTACCAATATTTCAAAAACTTCTTTAGACACATACTTTTTAGGTGACACCTCCTCTAATGCTTTCCCACTTCTTAGATTAATTTCTTGCACTTGTTCAATGAGATTCTTCTCATTGAACAAGTGAGTACCCCATTAGTTCTAGCATTCTGAGTGGAGGCACTTGCGCAACTTGCCTTTCCAAATTATTGAATTCTGTCCGAAGTTGTTGATTATCAAGACGGAGTTGTTGATTATCAAGCAAGAGCGTCTTTAACAACTCATTAGTAGTATCCTTTGCCTATGTGGTGGAGTCTGTGGTACGTTGAAACTTCCTTGAGGTCTGTTACTGTTTTGATTATCGCCCAAAGAGAAGTTGAGATGGTTTCTCCAGTTTGGATTGTAAGTGATCCCATACTGAGTATTCTGGTTCATCGGACCCCTGTTGTGCTTCCCACATGATAAATGGATTCATGATTCAATGGACAATGGTTACTCGTGTGGCTTTCTCCACATATCTCACAATATGTAGACATTTGTTGCACGTGTTGCATCTGTTGCACTTGTTGTATTGTCATTTTATTTACCTGATTGGCTAACTTTGCTATATCTGCTCTCATGGATGAGAAATCATCAAGCTCAATAACACTTGTTGCATTCTATTTAAGTGCTCTCCGTGGTTCCCCATCTCCTTGCCAATTGTTATCGTTAGCTGTGAAATTATTCCGCGGGATTTGGATTTCAGTGTATGGCCTAGCCATGCAACTACCTCCACAGGCCGAATCAAGATTCATCTTGGATGCTTCGTCTAACCCATCAACAGAAGTATGACCCAGGACTTCATCGATCTGACAGTGATGTGGGCAATCTTTGAGTAGCTTTTTGTATCACTCCTAGGCTTGACATTGAGTCTCGCCATCTTTTTGTTGAAAACCCAGAATTTTGGCTTCTCGGTGACTTTGTTTTCTTTGTGGGAAAGAATTTGATAAGGAATTTCCATGCTAGATCATCCCATGTTCGGATTGAGTTTGCTGGCTCTTTGTTCAACCACTCCTTTTCTTCCCCCAATAGAGAAAAGGAAAACAAGTTCAGTGTAGTATTGTCCTTGGGGACGTTCAAATAGTTGTATGTATCCATAATATCCAAAACATTCTGTATGTTCCTATGTGGATCTTTACTCGGTAAACCCATAAATTGTCCTATGGATTGAATCAGTTGCACCATGTACTGTTTCAGCTCAAAGTGCCCAGTTATATCAGGCTTCACGATAGCCTGAGTCATGTTCGCGAGACTAGGCCTTGCGGCCTCAATCACCGGTCTTTCTTCATTTTCTGCCATCTCGATTGTCTGTGGTTGGACTACAATACTCAACTCTGCAATTCTTGCTCTTTCTTCTGCCTCCCTCCTTAACCTGTGAAAGAGTCTTTCGGGCTCAGGATCAAGAGGAGGAAGGTTGTTCAAGCTGTTGCTTCTTCTTAACATTCAAAGTGAACACCTGTAGAGTTAGAAACAGTCAAACAAATTAACACTCGAACAAAAACAAATAAAATCTTATTTCAGACAAATAACCAATATCTAAATCCCCGTCAACGACGCTAAAAACTTGTTGGGTCCAAACGCACACGCAAGTAAACGCGGTCGACAAGTAATAAAGTGATAAGAAAGTATCGTTTCCACTAGGATTTATGATCAACTAATGTCCAATCTAAGCTATTTATGAACTTAATGCTCAAGTGAGTGTTAAGAAGATGATTGTGATTTTTGCAACTAAATTACTTTAAACTAATAAACAAGCAATAAGATAAGATCTTAAGTAGAGAAAACAAACACTTAGAGAGAATTCAATGAGATGGGATATTCCATAGTTATGGGATTAACGTCCCTCCTATTGCGTTTTTCGTGTTGATGTAATCACTTGACTTATCTAATTTGTTGATTAGCAGGGTTTACTATGCTCACAAAGTTCTTTCGATGCTTCGCTCGACTATTCAAGGCAACCTAAGACTATATGTCTATAGAATCAAACTTGCCAAGAACGTATGTATATTTCCAGCAAAATAACCAAGTAAGGCAACTAGAATATGTCTATCCTAATCACGAATCTATTCTCCGATGCCTAGAATCAAGAACTTACTCTATTCAATCCTATATGCAATATATAGTTCCCACTTTCGAGTTCAACTATAAATTCGTAGATAGTGCTCTATTGTTAACTACACAATAGAATAATTAAGTGCAAGATTGAATAAATAAATTAATATGATAAAGTCAAGCAAAACAATCAACCGTCAATTTACAATAGTCAAAAACGATCCATAACCCCAGAATAATGAGGTTCTTAGCCACTCATGTTCATAACAATAATCAAAATATTGTTTTTAAACATAAAAGCAATGAAGACTAGATGAAGAATGGAAGAATTGATGAATTTGTGCTCCCGAGTGTTTCATAGTTGTGTTTTTCTCTCAAAGTGGCGTCTCCCGCTCCAAAATAGGTTTAGTCTTACTTTTATACGAGTTCGGGCGTCTTGGATCGAAATAACCTATCCCAGCTGAAATAGGATAAGTTCCGGTCACCCAGCGCCTAGGGTTGTGTGGGGCTCTAGCCCTGGCACTGGGAATTTTGACACTTCTAAAAATTGCGCCACTGGTAGCGCTCCATGCTACCCATGGCAATACACTGTTTAAAATTTTCACTTTGTTCCTTTTTGTTGCTTCAAATTGTGCACATTCGTCCCACATTACCTCCGGATGACTCCTACACATAAAAATACCATGAATTAGCACAAATTATTACACTACATATCCAAAATGTATGAAACATGAGTAAAATACGAGGCAATATCCATATAAATATACATACTTTAAGCCAAATATTAACACATCACCTGTTGTATCTATCAGGGTTCACCCCCTTTATCAATGAAATACTTAAGTTTGCTCTGAATCCAAAATCTGTAAAATAAATTGGATTGATTTGTTACTACTACTTAGTGTGTTGGCCTACCTCTGGCAAGAAGAGGCCCGTTTACTCAATTAGGATGAGTTTTACTTTATTGGTTCTAAATGACTCTATGTGATGACATGTGTTCATACTATACTGAACTAATTTCTTCATTTTTTTTCTTCTTGCCCATTTTAATTTATTTTTATTCTCTCGAATAGAGGTTGATTTGTGTTGATTGTCAAACTGGTCGGACTGCATTACAATCGATGATCTAAGGCAAAGATGGTCAACGCAGAGGAAGAGGACCCGTCAAGATGTTGTGGCAGTCGCACACACTCCTGAGGCTTCGAAGGGATAACACACATAATGATGAGTACATTGGTTGCTTGGAGCAGGAAATCAAAATGATGAGAGGAGAAGTACAACAAGTCCGGGACATGGAAAATTTGTCTGTCACAATCATGCCAAATCCACATCATTTCCCATCCTTGGATTCGGTCATTCCTAATCACTTTCCATCATCTACACAACCACATGCAAGCACAACGCCTCCTCTATTTGTCATGTTACACCATCCCCTGTTAATCCACCTAACCCGCCCATACACATACCGTAGTCCTAACTATGCCCTTACTCCTCAAATTCCCTCAACTATAACTATCCATATCTACACTCTTCCTCAAAATACTACCACTTATACTAACCCAAATGTGCAGCATACACCAGCAGCACATGTCACCACTCATGAGCGACATGTTCCACCGGTATATGAAATTGGGGAACAATATTCACAACACATGTCATAGTCAAAGTGCCATTTGAAATAGATCAGTACGTCGAGGTGGGAAATGATACCAGGTTTAAGGAGGATGACTTAGTAGCCGATCAATTATGCAGTGTGAGAAAACAGATATAGAACCTACAGGTTTCTTGAGGAAGCGAGATCCTTTATTATGAAGATTTGTATATTTATCCAGATGTTGACATGCTTGTGGGCTACCGACCACCAAAGATTGATGTATTCGACGGGACAGGCGACCCCCATGCCCATCTGCAAGCTTACTGCGATAAACGCGTAGGTGTTTGGAGAAGCAAGAAGTTAAGAATGAAATTATTCATTAGAAGTTTGACTGGCGAGGCGCTCACTTGCTACGCTATGTAGGATCCTCAGAGTTGGAGAGAATGGCGAGATATGGCCGAAGAATTCATGAAGCAATTTATATTCAATACCGAGAAACCCCTGATAGGTTTGCGCTGGTGAACATGCAAAAGAAACGATTTGATCATTCCAAGAATATGCCCATCACTGGAGGACCGAAGCAGCTAGAACATAACCACCATTAGACAACAGTCAATTGATAAGATACTACATACGTGTCCAAGAAGGTGTCTACTCCAAGAAGATGATAGGAATGATAGGGCAAAACATTTCGAAGTTGGCCAAGATGGGTGACTTTCTAGAGGAAGGTATTAAATCAGGAAAGGTCCACTCCATGGCCGCGCTACAAGCTGCTTGCAAGGCTATTCAATCTGGTACTATCGGCAAGTAAAAGAAGAGAAAAGAAGAAGTGTCTATTATTGTTCCCATTTATCAACCGTGAGAACCCTCTCGAAGCAACCGACACCTCATAAACCCTCAAATTTCATCCTATACAAAGTACACCCTAGCTTACCATATCCAACCCCACTATAATCCACCCCGAATCACCAACTATCCAAATCCCCCACGTCCTTACTTCCCCATCCAAGCACCACTCTATCATAATAGACCAACATATGAACCCAGACCATGCCAAGACTTTGAAGCCAGAATACTCAAAATTACACCTATATTGTCGAACACCTAGCCCAAGTATGTGAGCGACTAAAAAGAGCGAGTTGCTGCGTCCAATTGAAGGTAGAATTCCCGATCCACTCCCATCCATACAAACAAACTTTGGGCCTTCTACTCATGACTATAAGGGCATGACACAGAAGAGTGTCGTAGTTTGAGGTAGGAGATCAAAATAATGATCAAGAATGGGGCAATTTAATGCACCACGGCACACCCTGAAGCAAATAATAATCTATTACTGAAATAAAGAAACCAGGGAGCAAACATGATAACCTTGGAAGATAATTATGATTTGAAGGGTAAATCATGACAATTGAAAACACTAAAGCCATTGTCACAGCCCCCCGTATAGCTCCAGTAATCACGGCACAATTGAAGTTGTTGTGACGTTCCGAACTTACCAACCCAAACCAGTGATAACCACCAGAATCAGAGGGGAGTCAAGTTGTAATTACAAAGTGGTTTTCTAGGCCTATCAGTCAAAAGGAAAAGGCAGACAGAAATTGCAGCCGCCTATGCAATGACCAGGTCAGTTAAATATTCTGTTTTAGAGGACCTAAGGGAATCATAGAAGGGAAAAAATCCAAGAAAAAATATCACTGATGCAGAGGTAGTAGAATTTTGGAAGAAAATGCCCAGCCAAAGAATACTCTATTGAAGAGCAGCTGAAGAAAACCCTAACACAAATATCCATCATGGATCTATTAGTGAGTTCCGACTTTCATAGGGAAACCTTGGTAAAAGTGCTAAGTGGAGTCAATGTGTCGAGCAATACTACCAGTGAAGCATTAGTTGCAACCATAGGGTAAATAGTGGAGGCAAACAATGTGTCTTTTCACAGGGACGAACTCCCCTCAGAGGCATTGGACCACAACAAAGCTCTCCATGTCACAGTCAAGTGTGGAGATAAGATCATGTCCAGAGTACTCATCGATGGAGGATCCGAGGTCAACATTTTTCCTTTTTCTACTCTACAAGAATCGGGTATCAATACAGGGGAAATTGGGAGAGCTACGTAAGAGTTAGAGCCTTTGATGGTTCACAGAAGAACGTTATTGGAGAGATATACCTAGTATTGCAAATTGGATTTGTCAAATTTCTAGTCTTATCCAAGTCACAAACTTGTCTCCCTCTTACAATCTGCTATTGGGAAGGCCATGAATTCACATGGTCATAGGGGTTCCTTCTACCTTAACATCAATGCATGAAATTCGAATGGGATTGCCAGAAAATTGTGGTTCATGAAGAGTATAATAACCCCAACCATTTCAAGCATTTGGCTCCTTTTATGGAAGGACTCGATAAGGTCACCTTTCATGCAGTAAAAGTCGTGCAAAAAGTAAAGATGGATGGAAACGAGGGGCCTAGTAAAATGAAGGCACCACAAAGATCAGAGATGTCCATTAGAGAATTGTTGAAGTATGGATACAAGCCGGAATCTGGCCAAGTCCAACGAAATAATAGAGCCAATCATACTAAAACAATAAAAGGGTACAGACATTTAGGGTATGAGCATGCACTAGCTTTTGCTGACAAAATTGGAAAGAAAAGATTCATGCCAGAACAAGTCCCAATCCTGGGTATGAGTTCCCTTCAAAAAGAAGATGTTGTAGAAGGAATGGAGAATCTGTTTACAGCAATGATCGAGGAATATTATGGTGAAACAGATATCAAGACACCGACTACTTGGGATGCTGAACCAGGAGAGATCTTGCAGAATTGAAAATTGCACGATCAATAGAGGCTTGAATCATGCATATGCTCTATTGTTACTTATCTCTCTTTCAAATGCAATGTTGTCCCTTTAATGAAATGACATTTTTTATTTTCTTTAATAGTTATCGCCAACATACTTTTTATTCTTTTTTAACTATTATCACCTCTATCTTCAGCAATCAAATTAATAAAAATCGTCGTTCTATGTTCATAACATGTAACAAAATCATTGAACAAAGTATGAATGATGAGCACGATTTTGGAGAATACGATGAAAGTATGATGCCCCAAAACCTGCCGCAAGAGCTCGAACAGTTCGGAAGTCAGAAGAAGCCAAATTTAGAAGAAATAGAAGTGGTCTGTCACGTCCCGGCCTCGGGGAGCGCGACCGACGCTCAATAGAGTTACCTCGGTCGAGCAAGCCTGCACAGTGCCATCTACCCAAATCACCCACAAATAAACAGAAGAGTGTATTTCATTAATTAGTCAGTAAGAAGTCATGTGAACAACACCATTTCATTTCCATTAGTTACGTCCTTAACAAATGTTCAAAACAGTACATTGTACAATCATAGTTAAAGTGAAACAGATGATACAACTAAAACATTTTTACTTTAACTTTCCCAAAAACAGATACAACCCACAATATGTCTACGGAGCCTCTAATAGGAACAAAAGAGTGTTATGACACTGCCGGCAACAAGGCCCGGCTATACCGCAAAATGCTATGTACAAAGGATAGAAGATACAAGACCCCGAAATAAAGTGGGGCTCACTTAATCAGCTGAGGAGAGAGTGTGCTACTATCACTGATCGATACCACCTGCTATGGAACCACCTGCTTCCATTAAGGATGCAGCGCCCCCAGCAAAAGGGACGTTAGTACATATGGAATAGTACTAGTATGTAAAACTAAACACCTTCTCAATAGAACGAGCAACAGTAAACGAAGAATAAAACATGATATCAATAAGAGACTCAAACGGTATCAAAGTGTCACATTAGGGGAAATGTAAATTTCAAGTAGGTTTTGGTAATTTAAGTTGGGAGATCTTTTTGAACCGATATACCATCATATTTTAGCACGGAGTTCGATCTCAATCCGACCGGCTAAGCCATCTCACCCCAAGACGTACACTCATAATACCACCATGTGCGCGACATGGCGTGCGATCTCAGCCTGATCGGCTAAGCCGTCTCACCACAATGTCGTATGGGTCGACATTACATCACATCTAGCTAGAAATAATATCATCCTATTTAAGGGGAAAACATTTCAACACACCAATATCATCCCATATAAGGGGAAATAGTCTCATCACATTAACACGAGGGTTTACCCCTCAATCACTCCTACACTGGCACGTGTAGTTTCGAGGTTAGGTTGTTTCGACCTACCCTTCCTCGATGGCCAATCGATACTCCCAAAGCATTTGTTATTAAAAGTATTTACCACTCAATTCGTATTCCTCTACAGGTCATTCCTTTTATTGGCCTCATTGCCATAACACGATATCATTATTGGCACATTGGTCGTAATTCATAATTCAAGCTCACTATTCCATTTTCAATCATTATCATGGATAATCAACAACAAGGCCTTTCAAATTAAGACTTTAATCACATACTTGAGCGACTTAGGGTCTTAGGCACATATGATCTCTTATAAAATTTGATGTGATCACTTTCATTTGGACTTGACTTGAAGTCACAACATTTTAATGCATACTCATACTTCAAATACTCTCCCGAAGAATAGCACAATTTAATAAGAGAACTCCGAAACACATTTGAACATATTCATATATATACATCATCAGACATCAAACTTATTCAGAAAAGTCAATTCATAATGGACAACTTGGGACTTACAAGATCATCGTGGGAATTCAATTCTGAGAGAGGAGTTTAGCCAACATACCTTGCCTCGAGCCTTTTTAAATTACTACAATGTTCCGGAATTCTTAGCTTCTTGGATCTATTTAGAAATATAGCAAAATTGAACACAAATTAGGAGAGAGTTTATGGTTCCAGCTCATTTGAGCATTTTATCAAATACCAGGTGGGTATTATGATTTCAAGGTCCTCTTATGGTGCGTTCCTCCAGCCCACTATCCAAAGTCTACCCAATTTAGCTCAACATTCTTCCCCCAATCCTTAATAGTATATGCATGTAAAAATAAACAACTCCCACACCTAAGAATTGCTTGGCTTATAACCTATTTCCTATTAGAATCACGAAATTGAGGACTATAGAGTAGAAACATACCTCTAGGATGAAGACCTAGTGATATCTTCTTACAATTTCTTCAACTGTGAGCAAGAATTGATGGGTGATGAGCTTAGGAACTTCCCCTATCACTCTTTGGCACTCCCTTACTCTAGAATATATGTTTTTGCTTCAGAAGTGGTCCATTACTCTAATATATCAAAATAGGGTCGGGTAAAAAAATTAGAAAAAAGGAGCCCTGTCACAGATCTGTGGTCATATATAATGCTTCTGCAGTCCGCGAAATGGCCCTCCGGAAATGGGCAATCCTGCCCACTCTGCGGCCATTATGCGGTCCGCAGACCTCTTCTACGGTCGCATAATGCTCCGCAGACCTGTTCTGCGATCGCATAATGCACCACAGACTTTCCTCCAAACTTGCACAGCTACTGTTTCACCCTGCGGCCATTCTGCGGTCCGCAGGTGATTCTGCAACCGCATAGTGGGCTGCAAAAATGTCTTTTTCTGCCAAAAATTTTTCTTTACTCTCCAGCGCACTGTTCAACCCAAAATTTCGTATCCACATTCGTCAATACATTGTCTACTTTGGCACCATAAAATCCCGGGTTTTAGGTAAAATATTTACGGGGCCTTATATGGTGAACTTAGGGATGAAGAGACAATGAAGGAAACCTGAGTCAACATAAATTTTGAAAGTAGAACAGAAATGAGAACTGGTTGAATTACCCAAACGGTACGCTGATGTATTAGCTTAGTCATATGACGACATAACCGGTTTAAGCACTGACATCATCTCACATTGATTACCAACCAATCTCGCTCGTCTTCCGCTCAAGCCGAAGTTGAGAAAGTTCAAACTGGATTTGATCTTGAGAACAAACGAAGAAGTCGCTAAGCAAATTGAAAGTGATAAACTACCCTACATGGTTGGCCAATATCATGCCAATTTCGAAGAAGGATGGAAAAATGAGATATGCGTACATTATTCGGACCTCAACAAGGCTAGTCCCAAGGATGATTCTTCTCCCAAACATTCGCATACTCATTGACAACTGTGTAAACATGAGTTACAGTCATTCGTTGATTGCTTTGAAGCATACCACTAGATCCTCATGAAAGAAGATGATGCGGAATAAACGACATCTACTACACTATAGGGGTTTACTGCTATCGAGTAATGCCATTTGGTCATAGGGAGATTGAGGTATACTTGGATGACATCATTATCAAGTCACAAAAAAAGTTTGGATCATCTAACTAATTTGCAAAAGTTCTTCGAATAGTTGCAGAGATACGACCTGAAGATGAATCCAGTAAAATGCGCATTTGGAGTTCCTGCTGGAAAATTACTCGGCTTCATCATTAGCAGGAAAGGAATAAAGTTGTATCCTTCCAGAAAAGCAATTCAAGACTTGCCTCCCCAAAGAGTAAGAAGGACGTGATGAGTTTCCTTGGAAGACTTAATTACATCAGTCGATTAATAGCATAGTCAATGGTAAGCTGTGAACCTATCTTCAAGTTGCTGAAAAGGGATGTTGCAACGAAATGGACGGAAGAATGTCAAAAAGTACTTTGATAGGATCAAAGAATATTTGTCCAGTCCTCTCGTTTTGGTCCCAATAGAACTAGGGAAACTGTTGTTGTTGTGCCTCTCAATATTTGATAATATGTTTGGATATGTCTTGGGGCAACATAATAACACAGGAAGGAAGGAACAAGCCATCTATTATTTAAGCAAGAAGTTTACCCCCTGTGAAGCAAGATATACTTTATTGGAATGCACTTGATGTGCTTTGACTTGGATCACCGAGAAGTTGAGGCATCCACATACATCACGTACTTTATCTCAAGAGTAGACCCTCTCAAGTACATATTTTAAAAACTGATGCCTACCAATAAATTGGCCAAATGGAAGATCCTATTAGTTGAATTCAATATCGTGTACATGACCCAGAAGGCCATCAAAGGACAAGCCTTAGCTGATCACCTTACAGAAAAACCTAGTGGATAAAGAATATAGACCACGTACGACTTACTTCCTAGATGAAGAGGTGCTATTTGTTGAGAGGACATAGCAGAACCCTATCCAGGTTAGAGGATGTTCATCTCCAGAGTTTTGTATATTAAAAGAGTCGGAATCAGAACAGTTTTGGTTTCCGAGTCAGGATAGCTTTACCCGATCTTGGACAGAATAAGGTTTCCATGCACAAATAATCTGGTAGAATATGAAGCATGAATACTCGAAATCATGATGACAATCGATATGGATATAAATGAACCCTTGGTTACAGGTCCTCTGACTTATTGGCTCATCAAGTCCTGGATAATTGACTACAAAGAATGTCAAGATCCTTCCATATCTATATTGTATGAAGTAATTATGCAAGATGTTCACGAAGATTGAGTTCAAGCACGTCCCTCGAATTCAATATGAATTTGCTTATGCTTTTGCAACATTGTCGTCTGTGATTCAACATCTGGATAAGAACTACAGTAATCCTATTGAGGTAGAGATTCAAGACTAGCATGCATACACAGGCCAGACGGTAAGCCATTATTATGACATCAAGAAATTCCTCCAAAACAAGCGAGTACCCAGAGAATGCTACCAACAATCAGAAGCGAACACGGAGGAGATTATCGAACCATTTCTTCCTCAACAGGGAAATCCTGTAAAGGAGAACTCCGGACTTAGTATTGCTAAGATGTGTGGACACTTTAGAGGAACAATGTTACTTGAAGAAATATACGTAGGAACATGTGGACCCCATACTAATGGATTCACTTTGGAAAAGATGATACTACAAGCAGGTTACTTTTGGATGACTATGGAAGGGGACAGCATTAGTTATGTGCAAAAATGTCATTAATGCCAGGTTCACTAAGACATCATTCGAGTTGCGCCAAACGACTTTAATGTAGTGGGTTTCCCTTGGTCGTTTGCTGCTTGGGGCATAGATGTGATGGAACATATAGAACCTCCTGCATCAATCGAACATTGTTGTATCTTAGTAGCCATGATTACTTTACCAAGCGGGTCAAAGCTTCAAGATATAAAGCAGTCGCGAAGAAAGTGGTAATTGACTTTGCTCGCAACAATATAGTCTGTTTTGGGATTCCAGAGTCCTTCATAACCAATAATGTAGCCAATCTCAACAGTGATCTTATAAGAGAGTCTTGCAAAAAGTTAGAATCGTTCATCAAAGCTCCACGGCCTACCGACTGCAGATAAATGAGGCAGTTGAGGAAGCTAACAAGAACATGAAGAGAATAGTTTGAAAGTTAGTAGATAATCACCAACAATGGTATAAAAGCTACCATACACTCTAGTTGGATATCATACCATGGTTAGGACATCTACTGGGGAGACATCGTATATGTTGGTTTACGGTACGGAGGCAGTGATACCTACTGTCACGAACCAAAATCCCACCTCAAGACTGTGATGGCGCCTAGACGAACTTGCTAAGCAAGCCAACTCACAATCCAAAAAATAAAGTCCATTTCTTTTACTTAACAATGACATAATATAAACAAAGACAAAAATAGTCCAAAACATTAATAGCATCTGATATAGCTGTATGGGGTCGAATTCGATCGCTTGCATAGGGAGTACCGGTTTTGGGATTTGACGACCAGCATCGATTGAAGTCGCCATCCGATAGGTCGAGACCGGGACATCGAGAAGAGAAGTCCGAGATCGGGACATCGAGAAGAGAAGTCCAAGACCGGATGTCATCGGAACGAAGCTTGAAGGCAAGGCGTTCGAGACGAGATCGTCGAGGCCGATCACGGCAAAACATCCTATGGTAAAATTATCAGATTTGCGTAACTAAAGGACTAGATATCTCGTGATATGTAAACATCTCGGCGGGAATAGCGGCTCAAACCAGTAAAGACGTTGAATCCATTAATTCTAGGGATATCTTACCTTGTAAATAAGATTTTTACCTTGTATATAATTCTTTTCCCTTCCTATATAAAAGGGAAACCCTATTGTAAATGAGGACACACAATCTACAATCAATATACAAAAAGCTATAGTCTATTTTACTCGTTTATCTGCTTCATATTTTATTTCCAAAGGATTCTAACACAGAAAAGCTACTCAATATTGGTGGTTTTCTCTCTTCCTTGTTCACTGAATTTAGTCTTTATTTTCGCTCATTCTTTAACTGTATTTAACCAGGTCACATATCCTTAAAACCACATATAAATTTAATTGTTACTTGTAATTAAGGGTAAACAGTTTGGCGCCCACCGTGGGGCTAAGGATAATAGTGAACGTTTGATACAATTTTCTGTCACACAAACTATTTTACACTTGTTCTTTGCAGAATACTTTTTTCAAGTTACAATACAATCATGTCGTATTCTCAATCTGTGCCTCAATACGTCGATGGCAAATTTGACCACCAGGGCGAAAACAACAATTTGGCGCCCGATAATGAAGTTCCAGTCGACGCTAACTCCCAAATGGCGGTCGATGTGGATCGGACCTCTGGCCATCGAATAGTATTCGAAGAGAATACCGTTCGGCAAATCAGAACAACGAGGAGGTCGGAATTAGCCTCAGGATGATATTCAACATGTTGCAAGCCCAGCAAGCGGCCATTGCTCAGCTGCAATATCGTAGCCAAGTTTCGAATAGGGTAGAAACCGGCCCTCCTCGGGAAATTATCCCCGAAAATGAACCTATCACAGTGGAACCAAGCGAAGGCGGATCGGGGGCAAACGCCGGGATCAAAAAAATGCTCGAGGAATTAACTAGACGAGTCGAGTCTAGTGAGAAGAAGATCGAGGCCAATGATAAAAAGGTAGAAACATATAATTCAAGGGTGGACCAAATTCCAGGAGAACCCCCGGTATTAAAAGGTTTAGACTCAAAGAAATTCGTGCAGAAACCTTTTCCATCAAGCACCGTCCCAAAACCCACACCGAAGAAGTTTCGCATGCCAGAAATTCCCAAATACAATGGGACATCTGACCCAAATGAGCATGTAACAGCATACACCTGCGCCATAAAGGGAAATGATCTCGAAGACAATAAGATTGAGTCCGTTCTCTTAAAGAAATTCGGAGAGACCTTGTCAAAGGGGGCAATGACTTGGTATCACAATTTGCCCCCGAATTCCATCGATTCTTTTGCCATGCTTGCGGATACCTTCGTGAAAGCTCATGCGGGTGCCATCAAAGTCGAGACACGGAAATCGGACTTATTTAAAGTTAGGCAAAGGGATAACGAGATGCTCAGGGAATTTGTATCTCGCTTTCAGATGGAACGGATGGACCTACCACCGGTCACTAATGATTGGGCCGTATAGGCCTTCACCCAAGGACTCAACGCTCGAAGTTCAACAGCTTCACAACAATTTAAGAAGAGCTTGGTTGAATATCCGGCTGCTACATGGGCGGATATACACAACCGTTATCAATCGAAGATTAGGGTCGAGGATGACCAACTTGGAGCCCCCTCGGGATCCACTTACCCCATCAGAACTCATGATAGGGTTCAAAGGAATATCTATCGAGAGCCAAGATCGAGCAGAGACAGGCATCGACCATATCCTGGAGACCAAAAGGCCATTCCAGTAAGGCAGGGTTCCCCGAGACGAGAAAGGAGGAACGATCTTAATCGGAGTAACCGAGGACCATTGGCGAGAAAAAACTTCGAGAGAACCACTGGCCATCGAGAAGCACCATGACTGTCCGACTATAACTTCAACGTTGACTCGGCTACTCTCGTATCGGCCATCGGTCGCATTAAGGATACTAAGTGGCCGCGGCCGCTGCAATCGGATCAAGCTAAGAGAGATCCTAGTTTGATATGTAAATATCATGGTACACATGGGCACAGGACAGAGGACTGTCGACAGCTGAGAGAAGAGGTGGCACGGTTGCTCGAAAATGGGCACCTTCGAGAGTTTTTGAGCGACCGAGCCAAAAACCATTATGGGAACAGGAATAAGCCAGTAATATAGGAGGAGCCTCAGCATACGATCAATATGATAATCGGTGAGGTAGATACACCCCAAGGTCCAGTATTAAAACGCACTAAAATATCCATCACCCGAGAAAAGCGCACTCGGGATTATACGATGGAGGGAACTTTGCACTTCAACGAGGAGAATGCGGAAGGAATCATACAACCCCATAACGACGCCTTAGTAATATCGGTGCTTATACACAAAACTAAGGTGAAGCGTGTATTGGTCGATTCTCAATAGTTTCAACATGTCTTGCGAGACAACCAAAAGGGAAATAACATTACCGGTGAACACTGCCGGTACCGTTCCGGAAACGAAATTCTGCATAATCGAAGGAGATATGAGGTACAACACCTTGCTCGGGAGACCGTGGATTCATGATATCAGAGCGGTACCCTCAACACTGCACCAAATGTTGAAATTCCCATCGACTGATGGGATCATAACTGTTTATGGAGAACAGCATGCTGCGAAAGAGATGTTCGCAGTAGAAGAAGCAATACTAAAATCAATAGCTCCTTCCCAAAGAACCAAATAGCAATCATAGGCATCACCTTCAACGAACGAAGGTGAACAGGAGCTTCTCGAAGATGACGATTACGAGATTCCCCGGTCATTCGTCGGCCCCGACGAATCCGATGCAACTAAATCAACGGTCGAGGAACTCGAGCAAATTTCACTCCGAGAAGATGTGCCAGATTGAAAGGTATACCTGGGCTCGGGCCTAAGCTCCGAGCTCAGGACCAAACTTATTCATTTTCTTTTAGCTAACGAAGACTCTTTCGCTTGGTCCCGTCTTGACATAACAGGGATACCACCGGAGATCACGACTCACAAACTGAGCATCGATCCTAAATTTCGACCGGTCAAGCAAAAGAGGAGGCCTCAATCCGAAGTCAAACAAGCATTCATCAAGGATGAGGTAACCAAGCTTTTAAATATAGGGTCCATTCGGGAAGTTAAATACCCAGAATGGTTAGCAAATGTAGTTGTAGTTCCGAAAAAGGGGAATAAGTTAAGAATGTGCATAGATTATAAAGATTTAAACAAGGAGTTCCCTAAAGATTCTTTTCCCTTTCCTAACATTGATAGCATGATCGATGCCACCGCTGGCCACGAGACCCTTAGCTTTCTCGACACCTACTCTGGCTATAACCAGATACGAATGGACAAGGATGATCAAGAAAAGACATCCTTCATCACTAAGTATGGTACATACTGTTATAACGTGACGCCATTCGGGTTAAAGAATGCGGGGGCTACTTATCAACGCCTAGTAAACAAAATGTTCGAAGAACAACTAGGAAAAACAATGGAAGTTTACATTGATGATATGTTAGTTAAGTCCCTGCGAGCAGAGGACCATTTGAGCCATTTGCAGGAAACGTTTGAAGCTCAATTTATTCTTTTTATGACTGACTACTTCTCCAAATCGGTTGAAGCGCAGGCATGCGAAAAAGTTAGAGAAAAGGAGGTGATCGACTTCATCTGGGACCACATCATATGTCGATTTGGGGATGCCATCAGAGATCGTGTGCGATAATGGCAAGCAATTCATTGGCAGCAAAGTGACGAAGTTCTTCGAAGACAACAAGATCAAGAGGATCTTGTCGACGCCCTATCACCCCAGCGGCAACGGACAAGATGAGTCGACCAACAAAACCATAATTTGAAACTTGAAGAAAAGGTTAACCGACGCAAAGGGAAAATGGAGAGAAATACTGCCCAAAGTTCTATGGGCGTATCGTACAACCGAGAAAACCAGCACCGGGGCCACTCCTTTCTCTCTAGTATACGGTGCTGAAGCGTTAATACCAGTCGAAGTAGGCGAACCGGGTATCAGGTTCCAATACGCAACTAAAGAATCGAATCAAGAATCTATGGACATCAATCTAGAATTATTGGATGAAAGAAGGAAAGCAGCCCTTGTTCGAATGGCACCCCAAAAACAAATGATCGAGAGGTACTACAACCGGAGAGCCCATCTTCGACATTTCAACATCGGAGACCAGGTGCTTAGAAGAATCACACCCAATACTCGAGATCTGAACGAAGGGAAGTTAGGACCGAACTGGGAAGGGCCCTACACTATCTTGAAGGTCACCGGAAAGGGATCTTACAAGCTTGGAACCGTGGATGGCAAACAGCTGCCAAACAATTGGAACATAAGCCACCTGAAACGATACTATTGTTGAGGTATGAAATTTCATTCTTCATTTGTTTGTTTTATGTTACTGACATCTACAGGTATTGAGTGAAGTAATCTCGAGCCAGGAAGCACAGGACATTAGGACTGAAAGCACGCGTTGCACTCTTTTGCCCTTCGACCGCTTTTGTCCCAAATTGGGTTTTACGACAAGGTTTTTAATGAGGCAACCAGGAATCGTGCTAACTTAGATCGATCGCTTATCGAAGACAATACTATTTGGTGCACAACTTCGATCGACCTTGAATATCAGAAGATTGCTTATCTACTTCAATTCATTGCTTAGCTACTTCAATTTGGGGGAACTTCTCATAGATCATTAGGAATCAATGTAAGGGTCAAACGGTCGAAAGTACCGTGCCCAAGTAGATTGATCTAACCCCTAAGCAAAATTGTACAAGCACCTGAACGCTAGTAAATGTTCTTTCCACCGATATCTTGTCTCCGAGCCCAAGGGCCACTTCGATTTTTATTACACGATCGAAAACTAACATTGCTAGGAACTTCACGCGAAAATCGAAGGGGAGTAAGACCTGTTAAGGCAAACCCCAATTTCTTAAAAGGCTAAGGCCGTATCGAGTTAATAAAACTCGAAGGGAAGTAAGACCTACTGAGGCAAACCCCAATTTATAAAAGGCTAAGGCCGAATCAAGTTAAACTCGAGGAGGACTTAAACTTGCTAAGGCAGAATCCCGATTCTTTAAAAAGGCTAAGGCCAAATCGAGTCAGTAAAACTCAAAAGGGAACAAGATCTGCTAAGGCAGAACCCCGATTTCTTAATAGGCCAAGGACGCGTCGAGCAAATGAAATTCGAAAAGAAATAAGACCTATTAAGGCAAACCGGATCCCTTTCAAGGCTTAGGCCTTACCCAATCGGTCATGGAAAGGGAAAATCTGCCAAGAAATAGGCTAAGTCTTAACTAAGCCTGAAGGGCAGAAAATTCTACAAGTTGAATTATCAAAGAGTCAAAATAGACTGAACAAGAAAGGGAGATAAAAGAAGATCTTTCATATATATAAAGAAAAGTATGTTACAGGAATGAGAATTCTAAAAAGGCATATTATACAACAGATATCTTTAGTTAGAATTCTCGGAGTCTTCTTCTTCTTGGAAGGCCCGCTTTCTGGCATCGGCTTCGATCTTTTTTGCATCATCAACCTCGGTGGATAGATTGAAGCCTCGAGCTTGTAACTCTTCGAGAACAGAAAGGCGGGTTTGGAACTTGGTATACTCGACTAGAATCTTTAATTGCTCCCGGACAGCCTCGGCATCGGCCATGTATTGAGCTATTAGATCATCGGCCTCAGCTTTAGACATGGCAACCTCCAATTTTGCCGATTGCAGCTCATTGACCAAAATATCACGATCCGAGGTATGCTTCTCGACCTGAGATTGAAGCGTATCAGTGCTCTTAGTCAGAGTCCCGATTTTCTCTTGTGCCTCCGAGACTTGTTATTCCAAAGAAACCACTCGAGCTTAGAGGGTTTCCCGAGGTCAGCAGATCAGTCTTAGCTCTCTATTCGGTGGTCTCTGCTTTGGCCTCGCTCAATGCGGATCGGAATTGGTTTATTCGGTCAAGTTGCTGCCCCATCTAGTCGAGTGTATCAGCATTCTCCTTACGCACAAATTCTAGCTCGGCCCAAAGGGTCTATATCTCCCCTTCGAGCCGCTCACGACGTGCCTTTTCTTCCCTTAGTCAAATAAAAGCCTCATGATAAAGCACCGAGGCCTACGAATAAGAAAGAAAATAAGACAGTTAGTCCAGATTGAAAAGTAAAATGTCAAACACCGAACAAAGCCTATAAGAAGTTTTACCTTATTTGATGCTTGTTGAGCTTCATTGAACAAGTAGGCCTCATCCACCTCGTCCATTGCGGCCTGATCTTCTCCGGTCACCAGACACCGAAGATAACTAGCCACCCCCACAGGCACAGAAAGGGCACTAGCATCTTCGGGAATGGCAAACTTTATTATCCTTTTTCGATCAGGGTTGGAACTCAGAGCAAGAAATCTATCGACCAGCTTGGAACCGAAAGATGCCTTGATCGTCTCGGTGGAGGGACTCTTCTTCGGCACTTCGAGCCCAAAGGTGTCAGCCGATGGCACACCGTCGAAGAAATCTTCAAAAGGCCCTTCTGGTACATGGCCTTTGCTCGGCGAATGCGCTCTTGCAGCTCGGGCTTCATTGAGGGTTGACTCCAAAAAAGAAGAAGAAACCATTGCTTCAGGGGGGCCCGAGATTCCTCGCGCTGCCTCCCCTGCATCGGCGGAAGCCCCGGTTCTCACCCCTGCATCGAGGTCCTCTACTCGATGAATATGAGTTTCATCGATCCTCGGCTCGAGGACTGCCTGAGATGGCTCGCCGCTTAAAATCTCGAGGCCTCCCTCTTCCTCGGATTCATCATCCAATCGGAAAGCCACGTCCGCAATCTGGTCTTACGAGCTATGCTCTTCTTCAATTTTTTCTTCTCGGGCCCAGAAGAACCGGTGACTTCCTTCCTCTTTTTCTCTCCTTCCTGCTCCGAGGCAGGGGAGGGCAGGGAACCTCTCTACCGGGGGACGTTGGTCTCAATTCAACGTCCTTCGATAGACCTGCAAAGGAAGGAGCGGAGTAAGATATGGAGCAACAGCATCATTGATAACATAAAATGTGGAATAAAAATATTACCGGTCTCACCAAGGTCCTCACCATGATTTTTGGCCTCCCATCAGCCCTTCGATATCTCGCGCTAGGAACTCTCTGAATAGGTCCTTTGAGATACCACCTTCCGGACCCACTCTTCCAAATGCTGAATCGCAGCCGGCATTCGAGAAACAGCTACACCATGCGAGATATGTTAGTAAGATAACAAAGGGAAGACACCGAAGGAATTGAAATAGGAAGACAGTACTTACGGTTTATGTTCCACTTTTCAGGGAACGACATATTTTTGGCATGGATCAAGTCCGATGTCTTTATTCAAACAAATCGGCTCATCCAGCCTCGGTCCCTATCTTCGTCGATGCTCGAAAAGGGGGCTTTACTAGCCCGGCAAGTAAGTTTTATTAGTCCCCCTCGAAAGATTCGGGGACTGTATAGTCTCAGGAGATGATCGAGGGTGAAAGGGTGCCCTTCGATCTTACTCACAAAAAAACGGAAGAGAATGACTATTCTCCAAACAGAGGGATGGATCTGACCCAGCGTCACATCGCACCTTTTGCAAAATTCGACGATGATGGGGTCCAAAGGGCCCAGTGTGAAGGGATAAGTGTAAACACTCAAGTATCCCTCCACGTGGGTGGTGATTGCCTCTTCTGGTGAAGGAACAACCACGTCCTTACCAACCCAGTTGCAATCTTGCTTAACCCTCTCGATGTGTTTGTTCATAATAGAACAAATGTATCTGGTGACCGGCTCACCCCGGCCCGGTACAGAAGAAGCCTTCTCTACCTTAAAGTCGGTACCGGTTGAGCATCCAACCGGTACGAACGCTTTTAGTGGGGGCTCGGTTGAAGTCCCATCGACAACGACAGGTTCATCTTCTTCAACAGGTTGAGAAGAAGAAGGGGTTTGTTTTTAGGAACAAATTTGGATGTCTTTGCCATTGGGAATAACGAGTTGGAAAAGCAGGTAGATATAAGCGTGAAGCAAGAATAAAGGGAGAAATCACTTGAGAACAAAGTTTAGAGAACTTGGAGAATATGGTGCTCAAACGACGCAAACTGAAGAGTGAAAGGGCTATTTATACTCTTTCAAAGGTGGCGGTTCGAGTCCCAAAATGAGAAAGCATTAATTGGCGATTGCACGAGTTACAGAGTTTGTCTTCAGTTGGTCTATGAAGAGACATTTTTGATACTGGCCACGTGCGTCATCATGCTGTCGTCATTTATCAACAAGACGTTTTATGTTATCTGATTTGACGTTCTGAATTCCGTGTCGCGCGACCATAAGTATGTTTCCATTTAACCTAATCTTAAAAGTGGCGGCTCATATCGTTTCTTGTCATTACTCTCCAAAAAACGAGGGGACTATCTGTATGGGGTCAAATTCGATCGCTTGCATAGGGAGTACCGGTTTTGGTATTTGACGACCAGCGTCGATTGAAGTCGCCATCCGATAGGCCGAGACCGGGACATCGAAAAGAGAAGTCCGAGATCGGGACATCGAGAAGAGAAGTACAAGACCATCGGAACGAAGCTCGAAGCCAAGGCGTTCGAGACGAGATCGTGGCCGATTAGGGTAAAACATCCTATGGTAAAATTATTAGATTTGCGTAACTGAAGGACCGGAAATCTCGTGATATGTAAACATCTCTGCGGGAATCGCGGCTCAAATCAGTAAAGATGTTGAATCCATTAATTATAGGGATATCTTACCTTGTAAATAAGATTTTTACCTTATATAGAATTCTTTTCCCTTCCTATATAAACAGGCAGCCCTATTGTAAATGAGTACACACAATCTACGATCAATATACAAAAAGCTATAGTCTATTTTACTCGTTTATCTGCTTCATATTTTATTTCCAAAGGATTCTAACACAGAAAAGCTACTCAATATTGGTGGTTTGCTCTCTTCCTTGTTCACTGAATTTAGACACTGTTTCCGTTCATTCTTTAACTGTATTAAACCAGGTCACATATCCTTAAAACCACATATAAATTTAATTATTACTCATAATTAAGGGTAAACAATAGCCATAACGTATCTTAAACACGGTCAATACAGTACAACCTCCAAGACTAGGTGGCACAAGTACATGAGCAAACTATGAAAATAGACCAAGTTTGTATGCATAACAAGCTATCTGAGATACAAATAAACAGGAATTAAAAAAGGAACAAGGACTCAAGAACTGCGAAGTAAATCCATGAATTGCAGCACACCCTAAGTCTTTGTGCAGTCTCCTAAGCTCAATCAGGAAGCTATGCTAGGACCCATCTGAGGATCTACACAAAAGAATGTGCAAAAGCATAGTATGAGTACACCACAATCGGTACCTAGTAAGTATCAAGTCTAACCTCGAAGAAGTAGTGGCGAGGCTAGATGCAATTTTTTTTTTGGAAAATTATAAATTTTTATTCATAATAAAGCAAACCGAAAAGGAAAAGTACAAGTAAGGGGGATAAAAGCTCGAGTAGTGTCGCCTATATGCAAGCAAACACATACCGAGCTAAACCTTACCTTACAAATCCTATTGAGGCAAATAAAAAGCCTCACCTATTAGCACGCATGTAAAAAGAAAGAACTGGAAAGAACCAAATACTTAATGATCATCATAGAGTTTATAATACACTCTATGATGATATTACAGATGATTATGCTTATAAAAAGATATAATAGAAAGTAGTACAAATTAGAGTGTTGTCCCTCCTTTTCTATTCTTGTAATCTCTTCTATTTGGAAATCTTTATCTTCCTCCTCCCGCCTCTTCAGAATATGTTCGAAAATCATGATTTCTTCTTCGAACGGGTGGACATCTTGGACGCGGTTGAGACAACCTGTTTTTGCTTAGCAGCTCTTATTGGGAGTCGGCTAACGTTTACCTCCTCATTCTCTTTGCCGTCCCAACTGTTATTCCTTGAATGAGATTGCAGACATTGTCCATTGTGCTCAGGTGAAAGACCATCTGTTATAGCATCCTTACCACGGCGTCGTTGTAACATTTCCTCTTCTTCTTTGTAAACAACTGGTATCTGAAGGGGAGTCGAAAATACCATTTGACTGGTTGTGCAAGGCTGCTCTAACTGTTCACAATACAATTCATCTTCCTCTCTTTCGACATAAATCCCCACATGTAAGTTGAGCTCTAACTGTTGACGAGCTAACTTTTGTGCAAGCATTGACAATGGTCCATGCCTCTTCTTGGCAATTGTGCTTTTTTGCAGAAACTTTCTGCCTATGTTGTTGCTGCTGCTGAGAATGTTCCTTCTGGTTTCCAGCTTTTGCAAGAGTTATTGCAGCCTGCTGCTGCTGCTGGCCAGTTTGTGTGCATGCTACTGTATTTTCCTTCGTCGCGACTGCATTCTAACGTTGTTCACTGGTTGTGTGCTGCTGTTGTAGCTGCTTTTGCTATTGTTGTTGCTGTTGTTGCTGCTGTTGCTGCTGCTGTGTGTGTTATTTGGAAGTGGTACTGATGTAGTGCTTAGTTGTTGTTGATTGTGCCCAGTCTTTTTAGGAGTTAGTTGCTGTTGTTGCTCTGTTTCTTTTTTTTGTAATTCACACTGCTCAATTGTCAATTCCAATATTTGACTCTGTTGACTGTTGCTGTGATATTGGTGCTGATTCTGCTGCTGTTGTTGATGTTCTTCAGTTGAAAGTGCTACAGGTGCACTGTTGCTGCATATTTGCTGCTGCTTCTGCCCAGCTCTTACATGATTTACTGCATTGAGTATCTGTGGCGTGCTTGTTGTCTGCTGCTGCTGCTACCCATTTGTTGTAGGTGTAGCTGAGGCATGCTTTGACGTAGCTGAGTTATTGGAAATGAATGCAGGAGCATTCAAATTAAGCTTGCTCTTACTACCAGTTGGCATTGAGGGTGAAACAAATGACCGCAGATCATCATCTTTACTCTCTTGAGCAGCATAATCCGTCGACTCCTCCTCGTCGTCATCCCCCCAGTCCTCATCTTCCTCATGCTCGAATTGATCAACCTAAGTTCTACACTTTGTTAAATAATCATGTTTACCGTAAATCCCTTGTTGTTCCTTAACTCCAGTAGACAGCAGCAACTGCCCATAGTCACCTCCCTGCTCTCTAAACGAACCTTCCGACTGTGAAGGAATTTCAAAGATGGATGTGTTCAAAGAGACTAAAGGTTGTCCTACCATATTAGTATACCTTAGCATAGAAGCCTGAGCATCATTTATAATCTTTTGAACATGAGGACTGGAAAATTGCAGTGTTGGAGAACTGAGATTGCCTGGTATCTCCTCCACTGAGTTGTTCTTTGAGGCATTGTGGTGAACACCCAATACTTTAGCCAAAAGGTCAGCGTCCTGGTCTTCATTTCCACTGCTGGGTCGCTGAACAATTTCTCTGGACATCATATTTTCATCTAAAGCAGTTACCTCAGGTTGTCCATCCCTATCAAGTTCCAGAGATGCGAACATATTTGATCTGTTCACCAAACTGGGAGCATTTTGTCGAACACCTACGTTCTGCATTCTTGGAGAGACAGTGTTCTTTGTATGAGATTTTCTGTGTGCCACCTCGTTCCAAATCTCATCCTTTTTATTGGTATGTTCTCCATTATCAGCGTCAACATTAATCCCAATTTCAGGTTCCCTAGATATGGCCTCATGACCATTGTTTTTGTTGCTAATGTTCTGGTACTCAACAAGTGAACCAGTGTAATCCAACTGCTCCCCTTAAGCTGATACTTTGTCATGGTCTACATTAAGTTCGTTATCATCATGTCTGGTATTTGTTGTTTGTCCCACAGCAGCAGGTCGATCATCGACAGCATGCACAGCATCAGCAGTAGCTTTGTGCATCCTTGCAAAGATCATTGAAGCAGGAATATCTCTTGCAAGTTTGGATTGTCCCTTCACAAACATTATGGCATCATCAATCTGCTCACCTTGAATCAAATCATTGGAAACTTTTCTGTTTTCAGAAACACCATCAATCCTAGCACCTTCATGATTTACCTCATTATTATCTACACCTAACTGCGGCACCTGGTGTTTACTATTGTTGGCAAGTTTTTCAGGTATTTGCACCACAGATTGAGCTGCTTTTTTAATGTTCAATAGATCTCTCGCATGTACTGGTATTATATCATCCTTGACAGCAGTAGCAGTATTTCCAGCTACTTTCAATATACACCAGTATTCAATGCAGCTGTATTGTGATAAAAACCAGCAACCATATTCCTTTTACCTACACGATTAAACTCATCACTGTGTACACCAAAATGCTCCTCCTGCGACTTGCTACTGTTGGCATTCAAAAGGTCTTTTGGCACCACACTTTGAGCAGCTTTTTTGGCATTCAAAAGGTCTCTCGCATCCCCTTTTAGCTGCTCAACATTACTCATATTAGCCACTGACAGCTTGTGATGAGAAATTTTTGCGATGCCTTGCTCTCCGGATTTTATCTTCACGAATCGACAAGATTTTTCATCATGCCCTTGATGTTTGCAAAAAGAGCAATACTTCGGCAGATTGTCATAAACAATGTGTTGGTAATAAGCAATAGCTTTCCCAGTAGCTTTGTCGACGATGCGCAACTTAACCTTGTTCGGATGGTCGTCTAACAAATCGAGCAGAACCTTGACCCTAGCAGTGCTCGGTCTGGTTCTCTCTTTTGTTTCCTTGTCTACTGCAAGTGCTTTACCCACAGTAGAGGCGATAGACAGTAAGGATTTTTTTGCAAAGAAATTAGGTGGCAAGGATGGCAGTGAGATCCACACGACAGCCTTGGATGTTTCTTCTTTCGGATTGAACTGAAAAGTCCATGGAAAGGTTCTGAAAAAATATTCAGCTCCTTTGGATTTAAGACATCCAGTCGATTTCGACAAGAACTGAACATAGTCAGTATATAAATCGAAACGAACCAGTAGGTGTCGAAACTCAAGCAGTCCGATGTTACAGCCTCCTTGCACTTCAAATTGCATCGAGAACAATCGCCAAATCTCTTGCATTTCTGGTTTTCCATGAGAAAACTTCAAAATGACAGCTTGGTGCAGTCCTTCTTCTCGAGTGAACTCATTTACTTCATCCATGGTGAATTCCATAGTTGGTTCTCCATGGATGACAGAAACTGGACAGATTTTTATTTTCGATATCGTCGCAACAGACTGTTTTTGATGAATCGTTGCTGCGTAAGATTGTTTTGGATTGGGGTTATGAGCTGTTACATTATTGATTGGATTTGTCTCTCCCACAGCCAAATGTTAGGGAGAGATATGGACAGCCATGGCTGCTCAAATTTGCATCGCTAAATCACCAAAATCACAATCCGAAGCATAGCTGAAGCGATACAACTGTGCAACAGAGAAGCTTGCTTTTATTGTTCACCGACCAGCGCATTCATAGATCGACGCAAATCTGTTCGATGATTATCGCAAATTGCCTCAATCGCCAGAGTTTCTCTCTCCTCTCTCTAGGTCTATTTTGCAATGTCTATTACCTATTCAAATAATCAAATATTTGAAACAAAAGTTAGTCATTGTCGCTTAATCGAACTTTTGGATTCAAAATAGATGCAAAGAACTGTAAAAGAAAGTTTAGGTTGAAGGAAAGCAGAAGGGTTTGTTTCTTTGACTGTTACGCTTAAGTGGTTTTAAACTATTAACCATTGAATCATAATACTTACAACACCAAACATAAATAATGGAACTCAGAACTGAAACAGTAGATTACCTCATGAATAACAAGAAACAAACGAATCAACAGTTGAAAGATGTTAAGCATGGTTTTCTAGTATAAGAAATGATCGTAGCGTTGCCCAGATATAGAATTAAAGGATATCATATTCAAACAATGGAGTCGGGGCTCCCAACTAGCATATAAAGATATCGTGCAACAATAGCAGTTAAAGGAATGCTCCTAATTGAGTGAAGAATATGAATACTTGCTCAAACTGGTACAAGATCCATGTACCCCAATACACAATCCATGTATCACCAAAACCCGATACAAAATCCATGTATCGGCCTGATACAAAATCCATGTACCGATCATGCTCACAGAGCCTAAAATAACATAAGTAATCCCCTGACTCCGGAGGGACGAATCCAAATCCAAGCACAAATAGGAGCATAATAGCATCACTCATAAATCAATATCTGATCATCATGTCATGTGAGTCATAACTATACCTCATTCGCACGCTTTACCTTTCATGAATCCTCGGTCCAAATCAAGTATCCTTATTCAAAATACATGCATATGCTCAAGAATTATAGATAAAAGGGTGCACAAGGACTTAATAGAAATCATACGGATATATGCTCATGCAATCTCTATGTGACTATGGGCAATTTAAGAAATTCAAGATATCAAGGATAAGTTCTCATGCCTTCATAATTTAATCATAATCATAAGCACGATTTCCAACATGAATAAGAGAGCAAACTTAGTCAAGTAAGTCAAATAAATCATGAATCAAATGAGCACATAGTCAATACAAGGCATAAAATATTGCAATTCTACCCCGGTCATGATATAAACTCGGTAAGTGCATATACGCTAGCCACCACATATATTCACCACCCCCAATACCTTAAACACAGAGAAATTAAGTCAAGTCCTAGGGTTTTCCCTATTAATAAGGTTAGCCAAGAGACTTACCTGCACCCGGTAGCCTTTAACCTTCCAAAAAAGTCTTTGCTCTGAAATCAGTCTCCGAACGAGTCGAATCTAGCCAAATACAACTCAATAACGTCAAACAAGGTCATAGGAATCAATTTCAAAAAATAAAGTTCGAATCTTTAATCAAATCCACATAGTTCAACCCAATCCCATAAGGTCAAAACTCGAGTCAAGGGTAGATTCTGACTACCCATAACTCCATAAGTCCTATTATATGATTAGTTTCCAAAACTGAGTCCAAATCGACTACAAAATCCCCAATTTACACTCTCCAAAATTATAGTCAAAAACTCCCAAATTTCTCTTCCAAATATTATAATCTATGTACAAAAATCCACGGGTAAGCAAGACGTAATATCAAAATCAAGCATATTCCTCAAGGTGGTGATGAAATTCTCCCCAAAAATTGCCTCTAGCCGAGCTCCAAAACTCAAACTAATGACATATGCTCAAACCCTCGAAATATACCCTCTGCCCAGCGACTTCCGCATTTGCCGACAGAATCGTCACTTTTGCGACACTGCTTCTGTGGACAAATGCTCATATCTGTGAGCTCACTTAAAATCACATCCCATTGCATCTGCGCAACAAGTCCAGCTTCTCCGAAATTGCACCTGCGTAAAAGCCCTCACAAATGCACCTTCGCTTATGCGCAACTTCCTCCGCATTGCAAACTCCCAGCTCCCAGCCAAGCTCCGCTTCTACGATCACCTGTCCACTTCTGCAGACTCGCACCTGCGTACCAAGCCTCGCAGGTGCGACACTTCTAGAACCAAAACTGCCATCCTACTTCAAAATAGTCCAAAAACCATTCGAACCACAATCGAGCTCCCCAGGCCCCTCCAATCACACCAACAAGTCCTAATACATCACCAAAACCTATCCAAATGCTCAAAACACCATAATTAATATCAAAACCATAAATCGACAATCAAAACACAAGGTGAACCTCTCTTAATTTTAATGATTTTCAAACTTCAAACCAGCGTCTGGTTCAAGCCTAACTAATCTGGAATAAACCCAAAATTTGCACACAAGTTACAAATGATAAAACGGACCTATTCCAATTCCTGGAATAACAATCGGAACTCGATAGCCTCAAAGTCAACTCCCAGTAAAACTTATGAACTTCTCAAACCTTCAAATTGTCAACTTCTACCAATTGGAGCCAAATCAACTTAGGAACCTCTAAACCAAATATGGACATATGCCTAAGTCCAAAATTACCATATGAACCTATTGGAACATTCCAAGCACGAATCTGAGGTCGTCTACACAAAAGTCAAACATTGGTCAACTCTTGCAACTTAAGCTTCCCACTAAGTGTCTCAATTCTCTCCGAAGCCTTCTCGACATCAATCCCAACCATCCCCACAAATCATCAAACATCAAATACACATACTGGAAATATCAAATAGGGGAATGGGGCTAAATTACACAAAACAACAGGAGGGGTTGTTACATTCTCCCCCTCTTAATCAAACATTCATCCTCGAACGAGTTTAGAGTCATACATGAAATGCCAAAAACGTGAGCATATTTGCTCCGTATATCATGCACGGTGTCCCAAGGTTCCCCCTCAACCAGTTGACCTCTCTATTGAACCTTCACCGATGCAATATCCTTCGACCCGGCTTTCAAACTTGCATATTCAAAATGGCCAATGGTTCCTCCTCATAAGCCAAGATCCCATCCAACAGCACCGAACTGAAGTCTAGGACATGTGACTGATCCTCATGATACTTCCGAATCATGGACACATGAAACACTAGATGAACTCCCGATAAGTTTGGGTGGCAAAGAAAGCTTGTAAGACACCTCGCCCACTCTCTCCAAAACCTCAAATGGACCAATGTACCGAGGGCTCAACTTTCCCTTCTTCCCAAACCTCATTACACCCTTCATAGGCGAAACTCCGAGAAGAACCCTCTCGCCCTCCATGATAGATACATCACGAACCTTTCTATCAGCATAACTCTTCTGCCTAGATTGCATTGGACGAAGTCCCTCCTGAATTAACTTCACCTTCTCCTAAACATCGCAAACCAGATCGGTGCCTAATAACTTAGCCTCCTTGGGATCAAACCAACCAACCGGAGAACGACATCCTCTCTATATAAGGCCTCACAGGGAGCCATCTCGATACTAGACTGGTAGTTGTTGTTGTAGGCGAACTTTGCTAACAGTAGAAACTGGTCCCACTAATCCTCGAATTCAATAAATGCATGCTCTCAACATGTCCTCCAAGATTTGAATGGTATGTTCGGACTGCCCGTTCATCTGAGGGTAAATGCAGTACTTAACTCAACTTGTGTGCCCAACTCACGCTGCACCGCTCTCAAAAAATGTGATGTAAACTAAGTGCTTCAATATGAGATGATAGGCATAGGCACCCCATGCAAGGGAACAATCACTCTAAGATATATCCGAGACACCTGCTCAGAAGTGTAGGAAGTCATGACCCGAATGAAATATGCAGACTTGGTTAGCCTGTCCATAATGACCCACACAACATCAAATCTCCTCAAGGTCCATGGCAACCCCACCATAAAATCCATAGTAATGCGCTCCCACTTCCACTCTGGTATATCTAATCTCTGAAGCAAACCACCCGATCTCTAATGTTCATACTTGACCTGCAGACAATTCAGAGACCGCGCAACATACCTAACAATGTCCTTCTTCATCCTCCTCCACCAATAATGTTGCTTCAAATCATAATACATTTTTTAGCACCTGAGTGAATAGAATACCGTGAACTGTGAGCCTCCTCAAGAATCAACTCCCTCAAACCATCTACATTAAGAACACAGATCTGACCCTGAATCCTCAATATCTCATCATCACCAATAGTCACCTCCTTAGCACCACCTCGCCACACCATGTCCTTAAGGACAAGCAAGTAGGGATCATCATATTGGTGAGCCTTAATGCACTAAAATAAGGACGACTATGATAAAACACAAGCAAGAACCCTACTAGGCTTCGAAATATCCTCCAAATCATGCATCGGATAGTTTTTCTCATGGGTCTTCAACTAGCGCGATGCATAGGCAATCACCCTACCGTCCTGCATCAACACACATCCAAGGCCAACCATGGAAGCATCATAATAGATTGTGCACGATCCTAGTCCCAATGTCAATACCAAAACTGGAGTCGCAGTCAATGTCGTCTTGAGCTTTTGAAAGCTCTCCCACCACTCGTCTGACCACCATCCTCACACTCGTCTGACCACCTGAATGGAGTGCCCTTCTAGGTCAACTGAATCAATGGGACTGCAATAGATGAAAACCCCTCCACAAACTGGCGGTTATATCCAGCCAAACTTCAGAAACTCTCGATCTCAGTAGCGATAGAAGGTCTGGGCTAACTTGGAACTACTTTAATCTTCTTCGACTACACCTTGATCCCATCACTAGATACCACGTGGAACAAGAATGCCACCGAGTCCAGCCAAAACTCACACTTGGGGAACTTAGCATACAAATGTTATTTGTGCTCCTGAGCAATACGGGAAAACACCAATTTGAACACAATGACAAAAGAATCCAAGTAACGCAGGAACACACTGTTCATCAAATACATAAAGGTTGTTGGGGCATTAATCAAACCAAAAGACATGACCAAAAACTCATAATGCTCATAATGAGTCCTAAAACTCGTCTTAGAAATGTCCGAAGCCCTGATCTTCAACTAGTGATACCCCCAATCTTAAGTTAATCTTCAAAAACACTCTAGCCCTGGAGCTGATCAAATAAGTGATCAATGTGAGGCAATGGACACTTGTTCTTAATAGTAACCTTGTTCACTTGCATGTAGTCAATACACATCCTTATGGACCCATCCTTATTCTTTACAAACAACATCACCGCACCCCATGGTGATACACTAGGCTTGATGAACCCTTATCCAGAAACACTTGCAACTGCTCTTTCAATTCCTTCAACTTTGCTGGAGCTATACGATACGGTGGAATAGATATGTGCTGAGTGTCCAGTACAAAGTTAATACCAAAATCAATATCCTATCATGTGGGACACCTAGTAGGTCAGTTGGAAATACATTTGGAAACTCCCTCACTACTGGAACTGACTCAATAGTAAGAGTATCAGCACTAACACCTCTAACAAAGGCTAAGTACGTCAAACACCCATTCTCAACCATCCGCTGGAGCTTCAGAAATGAAACTACCCTACTAGAAGTATGCCCAAGAGAACCTTTCCATTCCAACCTCGGCAACCCCGGTATAGCTAACATCACGGTCTTAGCGTGGCAATCTAGAATATCTTGATACCGAGATAACCAATTCATTCCCAAAATCACATCAAAATCCACCATACTAAGCAATAAGAGATTGACACTAGTCTCATAGCCCCCAAATGGTGACCAAACAAGAGCGATACACATGATCCACCATAATAGAGTCACCAACAAGTGTAGATACATGAACAGGAATATCAAGAGAACTACGGTGCAAATACAAATGCAATGCAAAGTATGATGACAAATAGAAATATGTAGAACCATGACAAAATAGAAATGAAATCTATGTGATAGACTGAAACAATACCTGTAATAAGTGCATCAGAAGCCTCTGCCTCGGGTCTACCCCAAAATGCATAACAGTCCGCCTGACTGGTAGCTACTAGTAGCTCCACAGCAGCTGCCCTAGTAGGGGCTCTAACTGCAGTGTGGGCTCCACCCTTGCTCTGCCTCGACCACGACCTCTCATAGCCCTTGCTTGAGGTGTTGGTGCCTACCCAACTACTCTTGATGAACGTGTTCTCACCATCTGTGAGAGAATAGAAAGACAAGGACTCAAACTTTGAATCAATAAAGCCGCATGATAAAGAATGAAAGAAAAGAAGTTTCCTAATATCATTTAGCCTCTCGAAAATAAGTACAGACATCTCTGTACCGATCCACAAGACTCTACTAGACCTGCTCGTGACTTGTGAGACCTACAAATCCTAAGGCTCTGATACCAATTTGTCACGATCCAAAATTCCTCCTTAAGGGCCGTGATGGCGCCTAGCCGAACTTGCTAAGCAAGCCAAGTCATAATCCACAAAATGAAGTCAATTTCCTTTAATTAACAATGACATAATATAAATAAAGAGAAAAATAGTCCAAAACAATAATAGTATCTGATATAGCCATAATGTGGCCTAAACACTGCCAAATAGTACAATCCCCAAGACTAGGTGGCACGAGTACACGAGCAAACTACAAAAATAAAACAAATTTGTATACATAACAAGCTGCATCAGATACAAATAGATAGGATATAGTAAAGGAACATGGACTCGGGGACTGCATAGTGAATTCTTGAAGTGCAGATCACCCTAAGTCTTTGTGCAGTCTCTTAAGCTCAATCAGGAAGCTCTGCTAAGACCCACCTGAGGATCTGCACAAAAAGATATGCAGAAGCGCAGTATGAGTACACCAAAATTGGTACCCAGTAAGTATCAAGTCTAACCTTGAAGAAGTACTGGCGAGGCTAGATGCATCAGAATACTTGTAACATCAGATTTAAATTATAGAACTCAGAACTAAAACAGTAGATAATCTCATGAATAACAAGAATCAAAGGCATCAACAGTTGAAAGATGTTAAGCATGCTTTTCCAGCATAAGATATGATCATAACATTGTCCGGATATAGAATTAAAGGATATCATGCTCAAACAATGAAGTCGGTGCTCCCAAATAGCATACAAAGATATCACACAACAATTCACAGTAAAAGAAATGCTCGAAAATGATTCAAGAATATGAATGCATGCTCAAACACGCACAAGATCCATGTACCTCATTACACAATCCATGTATCACCAAAACCCAAATACAAAATCCAGGTATCGACCAGGAGGGACAAATCCAAAGTAACATTGGTAATTACCTTATTCCGGAGGAACGGATCCAAATCCAAGCGCAAAGAGGAGCATAAGAGCATCACTCATAAATCAATATCTAATTGTCATGTCCTTTGTGCCGTAATTGTATTTCATCCACATGCTTTATATTTCGTGCCTAAATCCTCAGTCCAAATCAAGTATCCTTATCCTAAATACATGCATATACTCAAGAATTACAGATAAAAGGTGCACAAGGACTTAATACAAATCATATGGATATGTGATCATGGAATCTCTATGTGACTATGGACAATTCAGGCAATTCAACATATCAAGGATAAGTTCCCATGCCTTTGTAATTTAATCATAAACCTAGGCATGATTTATAACATGAATAAGAAAGCAGACACAGTCATAAGTCAAATAAATCATGAATCAAATAAGCACATAGTCACAACAATGCATACAATAGTCCGGTTCTATCCTGGTCATGATATAAACTCGGTAAGTGCATATACACTCTCCACTCCGTATATACATCATCACCAATACCTTAAACACATAGCAATCAAGTCAGATTCTAAGGGTTTCCCTATTAACAAGGTTAGCCAAGAGACTTACCTCCACCCGGTAGCCTTTAACCATCCAAAATAGCATTTTCTCTCAAATCAGCCTCCGAACGAGTCGAATCTAGCCAAATACAACTCAATAACATCAAATAAAGCCATAGGAATCAATTTCGAACATTAAAGTTCGAGTTTTTAATCAAATCCCCAAAAGTCAACCCGAGCCTACATGGTCAAAATCTGAGTCTAGGGATAGATCTCGATTACCCATCCCCGAGTCCAACTATATGATTAGGTTCCAAAACTGAGTCCCAATCAACTCCCAAATCCCAATTAAATACTTTCCAAAATTGTAGTAAGAAACTTCCAAATATCATAATATATGTGTAAAAATCCATGGGGAAATGCGATGTAATATCAAAATTAAGTGAAATCACTTACCCTCAAGGTGGTGATGAAATTCTCCCCAAAAATTGCCTCTAGTCAAGCTCCTAAACTCAAAACAATGAAAAATACTCAAACCCTTGAAATATACCTCTACCCAGCGACTTCCACATTTGTGGACACAATTATCGCTTCTGCGGACAAATGCTCGCATCTCCGAGCTCACTTAAAACCTCGCACATTGCATCTGTGCAACAAATCCGCCTTCTGCGAGACCGCACCTGCGCAAAATCCCTCACAGATGCGCCTTTGCTTTTGCACACTTCCTCAGCATATGCGGACTCTCATCTCCCAGCCAAGCCTTGTTTCTGTGATCACATGTCCGCTTATGCGGACTCGCTGCTACGCAGCAAACCTCGCAGGTGCGAAATACCATAACAAGTCCATCCAACTTCAAAATGGTCCAGAATCCATCTAAAACACACCCGAGTCCCCCGGGACCCTGTCCAGTCACACCAACTAGTCCTAATACATCAACCAATTAACATCAAAACCATGAATTGACAATCAAAATACAAGGTGAACCTCTCTTAAGTTCAATGATTTTGCATAACTTCAAACTAAGCGTCCAATTCAACCTAACCAATCCAGAATAAACCCAAGCTTTGCACACAAGTTCTAAATAACGAAAAGGAGTTATTCCAATTCCTGAAATAATAAACTGAACCTAATAACCTCAAAGTCAACTCTCGGTAAAATTTATGAACTTTCCAAGCCTTCAAATTCCAACTTTCGACAATTAGAGCCAAATTAACCTAGGAACCTCCAAATCCAGATTCGGACATATGCCTGAGTCCAGAATCACCATACGAACCTATTGTAACCATCCAAGCACGAATTCGAGGTCGTTTACACAAAAGTCAAATCTTGATCAACTCTTACAACTTAAGCTTCCAAAATGTGACTAAGTGTTGCAATTCACTCTAAATCCTTCTTGGAACCAATCCCAACCATCCCCGTAAATCACCAAACATCAAATACATATAGGGGGAACATCAAATAGGGGAATGTGGCTAAATTACACAAAATTATTGACCGGGTCGTTGCATCTGAAGACGTCGAGATACTTTCCTTGGGTATTATTCAAGAGGTCCATCTGGATGATGTAGAATGGACATGTAATAGACATGAATAGTTGATGCTCATTAACGAAAACAGGATGGATGCAGTCTGTCATGATCAACTTTATCATAATAGAATGATCAAAGTGTTCAACAAGAAAGTGAGACCTAATCAATTTACACCAGGGCAGTTGGTACTGAAAAGAATATTTCCTCACCAAGACGGTGTTAAAGGAAAATTGGTGCCAAATTGGCAAGATCCATATGTGGTTCACTGGGTACTTGTGGAAGGAGCGTTAATTCTCGCAGAAATGGATGGCAGAGTGAGTACAAAGCCCATCAATTCAGACGCGATCAAAAGATGCTACATTTAAAGATAGATACGTTAGACGTTTTTTGTTGCATTCTCAATGTAAAGAACTATGCTTTGACCTAACTTCCCTTGGTGGTATATGTAGGTAGTCTGAGTCAGACTTGGTCATATCATGTTACTTTTCACCTTTTTTTCCTTTTATTGTAATGAACCACGTTTTGACATGGTTTTATTTTGATACGTAGGTAGCCTGAGTCAGGCTCAGTCATATTAATTTTGTTTGTTTTCTTTTCTTTGAATCGTTGAACTACGTTCAAACCTGATTCCTATTGGAATACGTATGCAACCTAAAAGGTTCGATCACATATCCTAAGGAAACCTTGCCATTTCATTTGTACTTTCTAGAATTAGGAAGTGATCTCGTTAAAATGACTATGTCATCTGGGGCAGATCTGAAGAAGGCATTGTTAGCAATATATACTATAGAGAAATCACTGTTCATATGCAGTCATCAGAATAGAAAAGTTCAATGGGTTTCTGAATATGTCATGATTTGATAACAAGTAATTTACCATATATGCACGTAATATATAGAATATACCTACAAAATTTCAAAACTTTTTTTTCAAAACATATCTTCTATTTTTCCACCAATCGAGTCTTCGGCAGGGATTACTATAGCAATCAGGAGCAGAGAGGGTTCAAATGACGGGGATAGGATCCGCAACCTACACAATTCACTATCCCCTCCCAAAATAAGAATTTTTCTTTGAAATGCAAGGATGGCAAAAGCCAAATAGATAGCGCAAAGTCGATCCAGCAAGATTCCATCGGAGCAGCCATAATCTCACAAGCTTTTGACCTCTTTCTATTCTATTTCTACTTTATAGTATTTATGTTAACCGCATTTCTCTAAAAGCTTAATCTAACTCTGCAGGCACTTCTAGGGGTCAAAACTAAAAGTCGAACGTAAAAGGGAGTGACCCTTTCAGTATGAAGTCAAACAATTTTCCTCTTCTTCAGCAACTCTATCAATCGGAGTCCATTGTACAATACACTGTCTGCTTTGCCAATTGGAGTCCGTTGTACAGTACGTTGTTTGCTCTGCCAGTCGCAGTCGATTATATAGTTGCACCATCTATTCTTCCAATCGGAATCCATTTTATAGTTACACAATCTGCTCCATCAATCGAAGTCCATTGTACAATCGCACCGTCTGCTCCGCCAATTGGAGTCCATTATACAGTTTGCATCGTTTGCTCCGTCAATCGGAGTCTATTGAACAGTTGTGCTGAACACTCTACTAATTGGAGATCTCAATTTGGATCATCATTTTCGACGCTAACTCCGCCAACTAGAAAATGCAATTTAGTTGTGTCCCTCGTCTATCACCATTCAAATAGGAATCCCGCCAACAACCAGGAGTTTCCCCTCCACACTTTCTTTACCTTATTTACAAACTTGATGCCTAAATTTATTTACTTTACACTATATAGGTACCTTTATACTAACATCAAGCGCTTTGCAACTCGGAGGTCCACTAACTTCAAAATCGCCCGGAGGCCCACGAACTTCAAATCCCTTCGCAGCCCACATGCCCATTAACTTCAAAGCCCTTCGCAGCCTGGAGGCCCATTAACTTCAAAGCCCTTCGTAGCCCAAAGGCCCACTAACCTCAAAGCCCTTCATAGTCGAAGGCCCACTAACTTCACATCTTTTTGCACCCTGGAGGCCCACTAACACAAGCCCTTCGTAGCCTGGAGGCCGACTAATTCAAAAAACCTTTGCATCTCGGAGGCTATTAATTTCAGTGAAGGCCATGCCAACTAGCCAGACATCGCTCATAGGCTTTCCTTCCTCTATCTCTGCTTTATTTGTTATATCATTACCTTAACAACTGCATTCCGCAGGCACATTTATGTTTCTACATTTGCAGATCAAGCATCTCATTATGGAACAATCTCTAAGCAACAAACTGGAGCAAATCGTTAATGAGAGACATCAAACTCATAAGCGAGTCAAGGATCCTCTTTTCAGCTCCACTAGACTAATAAAATCTGTAAATCATTTGAGTTGAATTAATTCTATTTGAACACACATTCCACAAAAGTCTCCATTTCCCCACGAGTTAGTTCCTAGCATAATCTAAGGAACGTTCGAAGGGCGCCCATGTGTGGTGCACCACACTTATAACTTTGGAGCTACAAAAGCGCTACCAAACATCGTCATCATTCAGTCTATTTTATCATTTTGGGAGCTAGGGAGCTCGGATTGAAGTGACTTTTGAGAGAACTTTCATCTACTTCATTAGTTTATGTAATCCTAACTTGGATCTATAGTTTATACATGAATATATGACTAGATTAACATCAAAATATAGATTTAAATAAGAGCAGTTAGAATTTTTGTCCAAAACTTAAGAAAGTGTATTTTGAAATTTTGAATATCGAGTTAGACTCGGATTTAAAAACTAATCACATATTTGAACATGAAATGTTATAAGTCATTGGGATTTGACTATCGTTACTGGTTTTGACTATAAGGGTTCGGGGTTGACTTTTTGCTGACTGTTAAGATTTTGTTAAAGATCGAAGCTTTATCATTTGAAATTGATTTTTATAGCTTCATTTGACTTTCTTAACATTAGTGGGCTAGATCGGGCTCATTTGATGGATTTGCATCTAGAAAAATACAGATTTTAGATAACAGAGCTAGCTCGGGATAAAGATAAGTATCTTTCTTAATCTCGACTTGAGGGAATTTTTTCAAAGAACGGACTTATGTGCTACATGCTACGTACTTGGGGATAATATATATACGAGGTGAGAAACGTATATGCGAATATCGAGGTTGTATCGTATTTGGGATAAATTTTAGGCTTCTTTATATCTTGATTGGTATATGTTCTACTTGTAATATGCTTTACTTATTTGTATGACTATATAAGCATTCTTACACCATGCTAAAGACCATATCTAGGCTTTTGATATCGTATTTGGACGTGATGGGCTACTTGTTTGTTGGATTACATATTGTGGCCATAGTCATACATTATATATATGCATACATCTCTGCATCTTTATCTCTCTATCCATATGCATCACATATACTTATCTCCTATATATATATATATATACACACACACACACACATCACTTCATATGGCTCTTTAATATAGACTGAAGTTGGCACAATAGGACATTCCGCGCCATTAATATTATTATGGCACGATGGGATATTCTGTGCGATTCTTATGATTATGGCATGATAATTTATTTTGTGCGGCTTGATAATTGATTTTTAATATAGTGATGATTGATTTTGGAGCTATAATGCTCGGGCACGTGAAATTTCGATTCATCTCTTAAGAGTCACGTGATAACTCATGCTACATTAGGGCATAAATCCACAATATTATTAGACATTGGAGAGGTGTTGCTTGTTGTAAAGCTTGAGCCTTTATCATGCATGGACATTCTAGACTCATGTAGAAATATTCATATATATATATATATATCATCTACATATGCATATTTGTACATTATACACATGCATGAGACTTATTAGCAAGATGTAGGACACTTGGAGGTATTGGTTAATGTAAAGGTTAAGTCTTTATCATGCATATACATCCTAGACTCTTGTAGAAGCATTTAAATCAATGCTACTTGTTTCTTATCTTCTTCACATGCAGAGCTGGTGCATATCTTTATGCTTTGATCTTGTTATCTGCAAAAATATGTTTATTATCTTTTTCTTTGATTGTGTACCTTATTATTGATACATGTCATTTCTTGGTTGTTTCTATGTTATTTTATATGCTTATGAACTGTACAAATTATATAAAGTGAGTATCTTTTGACTAACATATAGTCACTACTTCCTTGAGGTTAGCCTTGATATTCATGGAGTACATGGGGTCAGTTATACTCATACTACACTTCTGCATCTTGTGAGCAGATTTTGGAGCTAAGTTGTTATGAAATCCAAAAGTGAGCATTGAAGATATATTAGCATTTCAACTATTAGTTGTCATTCATTCATAGTAGCCTAAAATCTTATATTTCTATTTATGTATATTCAAACAGATGATGTATTTTCTTCATATCAATATTGTATTCCTATTCTTAGATGCTCATGACTTGTGACATTGGTTCTTGGGGTAGTTTGTATTAAATTTCGCGTTTTAGTTGATGATCTTCCGTTTGGGTTGTGTTTTATGTTGGTTGGTTTGCCTAGAGGATTGAATTAGGTGCCATCATGACCTGATGACATGACATAATTTAGAACTCAAAGGGCATAAAAATTGGCTAAAAGTTCTTGAAATATTTTTGTCACTCAACATTTTGTGTTTTGACATTCGTGTTTTTACAAGAAATGTATATTCTAATATATAGGTATAGATATAAATATAAATTATGATTCTGTTAAAACTTTAAATAGTTTCAAGGATCAAAATCACACACTTGAATCAATTTCGAGCCCGTTTGTACATAAAAATTCTTGTAACTTTTTTTCAAAAAAATTTCACTTTTTTTCGGAATTAGTGTTTGGCCATAAATTTTTCAATTTTCACTTGAAGATAAATTTTGAAAATTTTCGAAAATTCGAAGAACTCCAAAAAGTTATTTTTCAAAATTTTTACTCAAATCACTCACAAACTTCAAAAATAACCAAAAGTAATATTTATGTCCAAACACAACTCTATAGCCCGTTTGGCCATGAAAATGTTTTCACGTTTTCTCGAAATCAGTGTTTGGCCATAAAATCTCTAATTTTCACTTGAAGATGAATTTTAAAATTTTTCGAAAATTTGAAAAGCTCCTAAAAGTTATTTTTCAAAATTTTCATTCAGATCACTCACAAAAATTCAAAAAAACTCAAAATTACATTCATGTCCAAACACAACTCTCATTTTCAAATACCATTTTCACTTGAATTTCTTTTTTTTACTTTTTTTAAAATTTTACAATTTTTATGTCCAACACCTACTAATTCACATACTATTTTCACTTAAATTTTTTTTTCACTTTTTATTTTGAATCTTACAATTCTTATGTCCAAATGCCCACGAAGGATGAATGTATTCAGTTGGATAACATAAGGACTGCATTCTGAATAAAGCAATATCTCGAGGATAAAAATTGCTATTTCCCAAGAAAAAAAACATCAAAAAAAAAAGTTCCCGTAAAAAACATTAAATAGTAACCTAAAGTTTACAGTATAGTTGACTGTGACCCCACCTATTAAACAAAGGGAAGTTAAATAAATTTGAATTATCTTTTCATTTTTCACCAAATTAGAATCAACGAAACTATTCATCCTCTAACCTCTGTAAATTAGAATCAACGAAACTCTTTGTTGCTAATGGCGGCTGTTTCAACTCACTTCAACAGCTCTCTAAATAAACCCTTCCTTTCTCTCTATTCCTCTATTCCCCATTTGGGTTTCTCCCAAGTTGTTCAATTTCCAACTTTGAAACCAAAATTTCCCCTTTCAAAGCCCAAAACAGTTGTAATTTCTGCCACCAAAGCTGATGGAACAGATGCAAATGAAGACGACTCTCTCACAACTTTCTACTCTTCCATCAGAAAAAAGTAAGTTTTTTTTAACTTGCATTTGTCAAAGTCTGAGCAGAAAAAACTGTTATAAAGATTGGAAACTACCAAAAGAAAGGTTTCAGAAAATCGTGGTTAAATTTTTCTGTTTTCAACTGATATGATAATCTTTTTGAAAATTGTTTTAAGATGTTAGATGTTAAACTACTGTTTTCACAAGTAATAATAATTTAATCAAATTTAACCTCCATACAATGATTTCAATGTTAATATTTTTTCTTTTTTGTTATTTGTCTAATATTTTCTTCTACTATTACTTATACAAACATAAGTCAAAATCATGTCTTGGACTCCAGTCAAACGGTATCACACAAAATGGACTGGAGGGAAAATAAGTCTTTCAAAAGCTGAAAGTGAATGTAAGTATTAAGAAGTTATGCTGGTGTAAATGCATGTGAGATGTGATTACAGGACTAGGCGCCATACGATTCAAGTGTTTGTTGGTGATGAAAGTGGAATGATCAATCGTATTGCGGGAGTCTTTGCTCGAAGAGGGTACAACATTGAGTCTCTTGCTGTTGGTCTAAACAAGGACAAGGCTCTTTTTACCATAGTTGTTTCTGGAACTGAAAGGGTATTGCAGCAAGTTATGGAACAGTTACAAAAGCTTGTAAATGTGATCAAGGTGATTACTTTGATTTTCATATGGTATTTTAATCTATAAGCTGTTAGACTAAGCACTCCGGTCTTGGTTCCTCCCACCAGAAATAGTAGGGGTTGTTTGATGCATGACAAAATATTTTGTGCTTCGGTTGTAACATGAGAATTAAAAAATATGTGGGTAATGAATTGAATATGCATTTAGAGCTGCTTTTTTGGTGAATCGTATTAATCTCTTGGATGTGTAGTTTCCATACAGTTAGCTTGCAACCAAATTAACATCTTCCTTGTATGTTTTGATTGAGGTCATAGTACGGTGTGTTACCAATTTTTGATTTAGCAAAACCTACCCTTTTTGTAATGAGTATTATTAGATAAATTACTAGTTTTCTGGATTGTTCTCATGTGGCGTCTAAATTAAAGTGATGTTATTAATGTTCGAATAACCTTTTTTCTGGTCTATAGATTTGTGTCAATTGAATGTACATGCCATTGCTCCTTTTTCTGAAAATGATGTTCAAAGGCTGAAATATGTTTAATACTCAAAACCATGCAAATGGTCTCAGCTATGGTTATAAATACGGTCGTTAGTACTTTAACTAATTCATGATTTGATCAGCTGGGTTTAAGTGAATTTGATAAAAGAGCTTAAATTATTACTCAAAGAGCCTTTGTAGTGTCAAGCTTTAGCTGGTCACGCAGTAATAGTTTTCTTCCTTCCGCTCCTTTTTTACTTTTCTTTTTGTGTTTGATACTTTTGATTTAATCTGTAAAAGTTGATGGTCAGGTTGAAGATCTATCCAAGGAGCCACAAGTTGAACGTGAATTAATGCTTATTAAAATCAGTGCCGATCAAAAATACCGCGCAGAGGTTCTTATTGGAGTATTGGAGTAACATTGTCCGTATTACCATTTTACTATTATGTTATGATGGGTCCAAATCTTTTGATCATTACTAGGTTATGTGGTTGGTGGACGTTTTCAGGGCAAAAATTGTGGATATATCTGATCATTCTCTGACTATTGAGGTGAGGTTTGATGACATAGATCAGAATCCATCTTTTTCTTTCTTTCTTGAACTTGATGGTTGTGAACTGGATACCAAATGTCTGACATGTTTTTTGTTGCATAGACACAAACACTGGTATTTGGTAATTATACAACTCTAATGTTACTGAGTTTGTAATGGGGGCTTGATGGGAGAAGGGAGAAAATAGAGAAAAATAGGAGCAACGAGAGAGTACAATTAGAGAAAAGAGAAAAAATAAATAGAGAGAAAACAATGAGAGAGACAAAAAGTAGAGACGGAGTAAGAATAAGATAGAATAGCGAGGGAGATTTTACCAATATTAATTCATCAGTATTATTCAAGTGTATTCCCAACAAAGTATGTCAGGGTCTTATACATAGAGTAGGAACGGTAAATAGCTAGAACTCCTAGAATAGATAAAGCTGTATCCGTAACTAAAGAAAAAGACTACCTCAAATTAGTAAATAAAATTTGATCTCTAACTAAAAGATAAAACTAGATAAAATCACCGTTCAGGAAAACAAACAGGGGGATAAGATTAGATAAAATCTTATACTCCATCTAAGATAAGATTATTTTCTGTTCTATTTACAACAATAGATCATATCTCGGAGTTGAAACTTTTTCCTTCTTTTTTTCCAAATGGTTTCTGATGATCTAGGTAACTTTTGTGAAACTGATTTTCATTTGATAGCAGTAAGTTTCATTCTTATGAAGCAAAAAGCATCTCACATTGACTATTAGATCGTATGTCAGTCTCCTGTCATAGCTACCAATGGATTCTTTTTCCAGTAACAGTAATATGTGGGCCAGTTTTTTTTAGCCCAAGGTCTATAGGAAACAATCTCTCTACCTTGTGTAGGGGTAAGATCGAAGTACACCCTACCCTCCCAGACCCCGCTTGTGGGACCATACTAGGTATGTTGTTGTAGTGTTATCTGCACCACGCTAGTTTACACTTCAACCATTCCACCTGGATCCGCAGTACCGGTACCGGATAATTCTGCCATCAAGGCTTTGGCATGGAGAAATCACAGTGGGGTCCTTTGATTCTCTTATTCTTTTCCAACATCTTGTGCCATAATTTACAGTGCCGGTCACGTGGTCAATCATGTATTTCCATTGAAGTTGGTAGTAGTGCTTCTGTGAGCACCACATACTTCTACGAGTGTGGAGTCTTTCAACTCTGCTGCAAAAAGAGGTGAAAATCAGGACATGCACAGAGGGCCAATACCAACGCAAATCGTGGAAAACAATGTTTTTGTACATCTTATATCTCAAGATAGTAATGAAAAGCAATGTGTCGTATATTTTATATCTCAAGATTGTTTTGTTGTACCAAACAAGAAATAGACAAAACTAAGTTTTCTAGTTACCTGAAGACAGAATTAGGGAAAAAGAAAAATCATGACCTAATCTACCAAACATGCAACCCTCCTTTGCCTTTGCCCAAATGAATGTTATTAGTTTATCAATGTATTTCAATGGTGTTTACTCATGGCTGAGTGAACTGCAGCAATACCTGCAGTTTTACCAAGATATCCTATTTGTCGTCTCAATAAGCGTCGAGGTTGTATTTTGCTAAACACGCTTCAGAACTGACATGTTGCGGTTTTCTCATGCTTTTAGTAGTTGCAAGTAGCATTTAACTTTCCTGCATGACATGGTTGAACAGTTAAAAAAAGTACATTTGAGCCAAAGTCGATCCAGTCTTTCAGATGCTTATCATTTAAACAGGTAACTGGAGATCCAGGGAAGATGGTGGCTGTTCAGAGGAACTTAAGTAAATTTGGAATTAGAGAAATTGCTCGTACGGGGAAGGTATCTTGAAAGGAAATCATTATAAATTTTGAGTTGCATATTCTTTTCTAGATTTGCTTCTTAAATTTGTGTCTCAAGTAATCACCGTCACATGATTGATTTGAACATAGATTGCCTTGAGAAGGGAAAAAATGGGGGAATCTGCTCCTTTTTGGCATTTTTCAGCAGCATCATACCCAGATCTTGAAGGTGCAATGTCTGCTGGTACTATTTCGAGGACAACCAAGAGGACTCCTAATGGAGAATCTATGCCTATGGCTGAGGTATGCAAGTTACATTGATTGTGCCTGTTTCTTTGTAGCAATATATAATTTGTTTCTTTCCTGAACTTACAAGTTACCTCATACACAACCAATTGCTAGTTGGTAATTGTCATTTGTCAGCAACTCGGGAATTATTTTACTCAGACATGAAAAATAATATGATTCATTTTCTTTCAATTATTAGAATTCAGTTTATGTTTGTGATAAGCTTACAAAAGAAATAGTCAAGATTGCAAGATGTGAATCTTAATATGCTCAATAACTTTAAAGGAAATTAATGTATCCGTTTGATTTATGTGTACTTTTGTGAATTATTGGAGCTTAGTAACTTCCTTTTCTATAATTAACTTTTTATTGCATCATGGTCCCTTATGCAGGAAGCATACACTATAAATTGTTTAGAGAAAAGATGGTTCACAAAATGCATCTTTGTAACTAGTTGTATGGCTTAAAACAGCTAGAGCATAATATTATTAGTCATTCACTAATGGATTGGGGGGTCATTTAATTGGGCCTTTATGAGCAAGGTCCAAAATATGATATTAAAACCTAACATGGTGCATACTGTCGATGCATGGCCTTCAATGTCTTTTGAGATTTACCTTTTTTCCTATGGAAAAACTCTCCTCTCTCACCCCCCCCCCCCCCCCCCCCCC